>DF240756.1:0-103893 GCA_000507305.1 Breviolum minutum Mf 1.05b.01
GTAATAAGATTTTTTCCCCAAAATTTGTTTGGAAAATATGTTGGAAAATATGTTGGAAATTTGTTTGGAAAATTGTTGGTTAATGGTTGTGAAATTATTGGGGGTAAAATCGTGGCAACCAACCCCCCCCTAAGGCTACTGACTACTGTAGTATTTCCTTGGGTGTAAAACCCCTGTCCAGTAACAGTAGAAAGTGTGAAGGTAAAGGTCGGAATCTGGTAAAAATGCAACAAACCTGGTGGTCGCAGGAATCATGAGAGATGGGGAATTCGGCCTAAAGCATGCCTAATTGTTGGTTGAAACCCATTTGAAAAATATGCTCGTCAAATTGGATCACTTCCCCAAATAGGGGTGACAATAAAAAAAGTAGATTCCAGCCATCAATTTTGCGCCTCAAGAATTTTGTTCGAAGCTTCGCTACCTTTTTGGGGCTCAGACCATTGCGTTTCATTCGCAGATCGTAGTATCCAGGCCTCACAAAAGGATGCCAAAGAAGTTGGGGTTTTTATACCACCCACCCACCCCTGCATGGTCGGATCAAGGTCAGTAACCTACTGTAAGGTCAATTTCCACCGATGTTCACCAACCCCATTTATGGGACATAGTGACATACTGTTGATGCTTCAGAAATCCCATTCCCAACCACCGGTTGGATGGATTTAAAACCCTGTCAATAATGGGATGAAACTGGTGAGTTTGCCGGATTTCTGAACCATCAACAGCAGGTGATATACACATCGCAACTTTTTCAGGGGATTCATAGCATCTATCCAAGTTGTCAAAGGAATTATATTCACCTTCTCCAACAAAGATGGAAGTGGAAACCGGTAGTTTTTGGGGGGTCCTCGTGCGTGCACTTCCACGTTTGGAGTTTCACGGGGGTATTTCTTTGAGTGGGTTCAATCCTTCAGTTCAATGAAAAATTATGAAATAAACATTCACGTAGCACTCATGACACATAGCAAGAAGACTTTTGCTGGAGGACTTGGGGTTTTCTCGAAAAATTATTCTAAAAACGATTGTTGTAGGGAATCATGTTGCTTTTGGTGTCTGTGATCTTGAAATTTTCATCACCTCCCGCCTCCACCATTGAGATATTTCTTGAGGACCGCTGATGTCCCTCCCCGTTGAATCGGCACCATTGCACCAAAAAAAAAGGGACCTGGGCACTGTTGAATGCTCCTTGCTCGTACCTCGCAAGTCGTTACGGTGATTGACTACAAAAATGATATGGCAAAAGCAATGCTTGAATAAAGCTTGGCGTTTAGGTGACAAATTCCAGAAACTCCTTGTAAAAGCCAACATTTTTATCTAGTTGGTGGTTTCAACCCAGTTGAAAGATATTAGTCAAAATGGGAATCTTCCCCAGGTAGGGATGAAAATAAATGTTTTTTGAAACCACCACCTAGTTCTTGACCAGGTTCAACAGGGCCAGGAACGGAGGTACATTGGCAATGACCAATGTAGCGCAACTAAAAGCGCCAAGGTTGGCGGCTCACACTCTTGGGTCAGACTGGTCGCTTTTTTGGGGGTGAAGATAAAGTGGTAGAAAGTGGAAAGTTTTAACCTGGAAAAATACTGATGATCCTGGTCACCAAGACACTGATCAATTTTCACGACCGGGATTCGTTGGTGTGTGAAAATGTTCAATTCAAAGTATAAGAATTGTGTAGAGCGGTGACTTTATGTAAGTCAAAACATATAGCTGCATATCTATATACATTATGTGCGCCTAGAGATAATATTTCATGTACATCCATAATATATATAGCACTGTCAACAAAGTTATCTGTCCCAAGCCCATATGTGTGCGCGTCACGAACAACGCTCAAGCATATATCAACTGATGCAATGCAGATAAACACAGAGATACCAAAGCAAAAACTCGAGCCAAACAGAGCAGAAAAAAGACAAGGATTGGATTGTTTGATGAGAGAACCGAGACAATTAAAACTAATGTTAGCAAAATTTCCTTGGCACTACACTCCCGAAAACTAACATGGATACCCAAAATGATGATTAGGAAGAGACAACTCCCTTTAAAAGTGGCAATTTTTTGGATTTCTGGGGTGTAAATCTCTCTTGAATCCGGAGTTTCTGTTTTGTCTTCCGTAAAAACAGCATCGTCCACAGCGCACGTTGAATGTTCTCAGTGGGAACATTACCAATCCAGCACCTCACTATCCAAGCCGTGAAGAAATCAATGGAGTTTCCTGGTTTCCTTAATAGGTGGTAGGTAGCATACAATCCCCCAATTGGCAATACTGATAAGTGGTATATAAGTGGTATATACTGCCAAGTGGGTGATTATATGCTACCTACCACCTATTAAGGGAACCAGAAACAGCTATTGGTAACATAGCGATTGCTGGAATATCACCATCTTCAATACGTTAAAGACATCTTCAATCCGGGACCATAAAATTCCCAGCCAGCCTATGTTAGTTTGCTGGAGGGTACACTTCCAAAAAACTCACCATAGAACTGAAATTGAATCATGCGTTCTTTTCGGTGCAGCTTCAGAGTCAGGGTGCTATACTCCAACCACCCCGCCATGAATAGTCGCATTTTTCCGTGTTAATACAATAAAAATCTGGTCCCTTAAGGTCTCTTGGGGGGAAGCAGATCCTGACCGCTCCCAGCTCCCCAGCCCACCCCACTGGGTGACCATTGGCTGGGTCTCACCTCAGTTCTTATGATACCCTCCAACAAACTAACAGCTCGCTGGCTGGAAAATGGACCGGGATTGAAGAGGTATATATTTCCTATTGAAGATGGGCATGTTCCAGCCAGCGATGTTAGTTGATCAAAGAGTAGTTGCTTTTGAATAAGGATTCCAGTCATCACAGTACGCCATTGCCTACACACGTACGGAGTGTAGATTTTTATTCTCCCCCACTTTTTCCCTCAGCCTAAGGTTTTCATCGTTCACTTTGAGAATCTCTTCTCATGTCCCCCTAAAACCATCCCCGTGTTACCTGTGTTCCAAGGCTCCCCGGCAAGTAGGAAAAGGTCCCTGCTCAGCAGGTCTGCAACCCTTGGTCTCTTCACCTCAATTGGTCAAGGGACTATGAGTGATCCCGATGTAACCCTGTTGGGAGAAGTGAACTTTATGAACCAAACCAGCCATGGACTTTGTGAAGTTTCCGAACTCTTCTCACTTCTCATTGGAAATGTCTGCCAGTAAATCCCACCACCACTGAACCACCATCCATCACGGATGGTAGGATTAATAAAAGGTCCCCTTGGAAAAAAAATCCAAGGACCTATGGGAAAAGCAACCAGTTTCTTCTAAGTGATTCAAAACGGATACCCTCAAATGGAGCTCAACGATTCACATCGTATAATCTACTTGGCAAATCCCCAAGATCAACTCCGAATCAGGTCAACTGCATGTTCGCGTCACACATTCCATGAAAAAATGGAAAAAAAACAAAGACTTGAGCTTGACACAGAAGTAGCCTCCATGTAGACCATATGCCCACTCTTTGGGGCCTCGCTTTTGGTACGACGTGACGGATGGGCCCATGTTTGAAGGAAAGAACCCGAAGTGGAAGGGAAAAATCCACCCTTCACCCAATCGCATCAAAATGAACTAACTGAAGGGGGGGGTGAGGCAAAAAAACAACTCAAGAAAATCATGAACAAAAAATAAGCACGAAAAAACTTGGAGTTGCACCTTTTTTCTGTTCCCCGGAATGTTTTTTTTCAGCAGACCCCCACTGGCGTTTTTTTGTTCTCCCCCAAGTGTTTCCGAGTCGTCAACCAGCGAAAATCCCCCCCAAAAAAAATACCACCAAGGCTTCACGCACAAAGTTTCGCCACCTGGCGCCCAAGAGGTTGGTTGCTTTTTGTTATGTACAGGTCTCCAAAATTGGTCCGTTTCACTGATGTCATGGCTTTGGGGGAAAAGAATTTTAAAATATATATATATATATATGTTTTTAAATTTACATATTACAGTAGCATATTTATGTGCAAAAAGATATTTGCATCTCATATTGCAGTATATCCATATATGCATTTATTTTGTTTTAAAGGTTGAAAAGAACAAACCCGGCGCAGAAACAAATGGTTGATGGATGCGACGTCCGCCTTATCTGAAACCTTCGCCACCAACGTATCCACCCATCTTTTCCCGAACGCTAACTGGTAAACGCGACAGGGTCGGCATTGGCCAGGAGCCAAACCTCCTGAATCAGCGCGTTTGGCGTTTGAAAAGCATCTGACTGCTTGTGGTTGAATGCATTAGTAAGGGTACTGTTAATCCAACGCGGGATAGTTGTACCCTTATCACTTTACTTTATGGGTGTTTCATCATGCAACTGGTTAGCTGCATTTTGTCCATTAAAGTTATGTCACACTGAAGGCAGTGCTTCAGCGCTCCAGAAATGGGATCATCTCCCATTTCTAAGGGATAGATGCAAAAACGTTTGAAACCACCAGCTGGTTAGTGTTCAGAACACTTGCTATATTCCACTATACCGGGGGCAAGACATTTGATTTTCATTTCCATACATATAATATACTCCCGAAAAAAGGGGGTCAGTCTTTCACCTCCCCTAATTAGATAAACAACCAACCGTTTGGGGAAATGATCTCCGCAAAGCAGCTTATCGATCTTATGGCCGAAGCTACACCAAAATCGAGAGCTTCGGTGTCATTGCTACACACTGCCATGTTTTAACTCATTTCCGAATGATCCCTCATGAAACACAATAGACCCAAAGGAAGCCTGCTTCAGTTGACTTCCGTTTTAGACTGGGGAACTGGTACTTGAGCCACCCATAAAGACAACCTCCTCTTAAAACCTCCTCTTAAAATGCACTATCGTGCCCAACCAATTGCGATGAAATTTACAAGAAATCAAATCACCACCTCATCAACATAGACTTAAGTGTACAAATGTTTAAATGAACATCTCGAATCGATTCATCAATTTCAACTTGACCTCCGAAAAAAGGGAGTGAGAACCTTCAACGAGGCCTCGAAGGAAGACCAACAAGAAGAGGGCATATGCCATCAAGGCCTCAGCGTAAAATCGGCCGTTAAACGCATGAGCACAGCACGGTCACCGGGCATTCAAATGTCAACTGTTCATCAAAGATCGGCTTTATCTGAACAATCCTCATGTTCTGTAGGTTTCTTATACGCTCTATTTTTTTGAGTGACGGTACTCATCAAAAATAATTACATTGTTAAGACATACATGCATATAACTTACATATACCGATACACCTCTATATAACATAAAATGCACATATGCATAGACAAAATTCTTTATCACATGCACTCATTTAATACATCTGAAAAAAATCTGTACTCTTCTGCACCTCGCCTTGCGTCTGTAAGCATGCTATACATACATGAACCCCGCAAAAAATAAACAACACTATCTAATTACTACCATCAAAGCTACTGGAACAAAAATGAGTGATTTCTGTTCTCCTCTTCCTTGTCTTCACAACAAAAGCCACAACGTCAATCCCTTCATCTCCAGTTTTTGGCCGTCGGGGCCCGCAACCCCGAAGACACAGGCAGCAATGCGGATGACGGGTATTTGATTCATGCGGAAGCGCTCACCTTAGGGAGGTTTGGCTCACCATAGGGAGGTTTGGGGTGGAATGGTGGTGGTCCAAAGCTGGGTTTTTTACACGGCATCTTGAGGAATGACATGCCATCATGTCAAGTGAAATTGATAATAAATGTCCCCCCGGAGAACTGTCTCCATGGAAGCCATTCCAATGCATCAAGCATCAATATGTCAGTTGGGCTCTTCACCAGCAACTTCTGCAAAACAGTTGAGATCACATCATGGGAATCTAAGGGGAAAAACCCACGTGTTCCACCAAGAAATAAGGCCCTAATTAGGTTTAAGGCCTTGTTAAGGGACAATGCTGGTTAATAATGACTTTCTTGGGAGGGGTGGCATTGTGGGGCCCCTTGAGATTCCCATCCACTAGTTGAGGTGAAGGTAGTTGAAATCCATTCTTTACAAGGTTGTAAGCACCATCCCAGGTTGCACAAGCGATTTCTGAACCATCAAAAAAGTATACCCCACTCCAATAGCATAGACGGGTTGTGATTTGGATTTTCTAGTTAGAAACCAGGATTTGGGGGGGTGCGCCATCTAGAAAATCAGAAACCTACCCAAAAACAGATCTAAAAACATCACTAGAAAATCCAATGTCCGACCCACTTGTTCTGGTGCACCATTGCCAACACTCAATAACATTCATCTCTAGAAAGATCAAATCACAACCTCAGCTGCCAAAAAGGTAAATTTGTAAAACCAATAAGGTTTACAAATGCATAAATTCAAAAAAACAAACACTATTTTCCAGAGGCCAGCCGGGTGATGATGTTCCAGCAAAAACAGGTTGGGCGTTTGATTTTCTACTGACCCGTGAGAACAGGTTGGGCGGCTTGGGATTCTCTAAAGGAAATCCTCAAAGTTTGTGATTTTCTAGAGGGAGCATTTTTTACTAGAAAATGAGCTTTCCTTTGAAATACCGCCAAACACCTTCTAGAACATCACAAACCTGCAAAACACCGAAAAAGCACCTGCAAAAATAAGAAGACGGTTTGGGACTCTCTGAAAGAGACCCACTAAAAACACTAGAAAATCAGAAACCAGACCTTGGAGCAATGTTAATTACATCCAAAAAAGCAACCTCTAGAAAATCCAATGTTCAACCTATACTGCCAATAATGCAAAATCAAGAAAAATAGGAGGAGTATAAAAAAGTTGTTTTATACAAGGGTCAACCCACCTGATTTTCTAGAGGAATTGGAGTGGGGTATAAAAAAGTAGCATTTTATGGTGTATTAAAACATGGCTCACAAGGAGAACCCAATCTCCAACAACTTCAAAATCTCCAGGTTCAAATCCTGAGATCCTGGACTGATGCTCCTCACAATCTTGGCCATCT
Organism: Breviolum minutum Mf 1.05b.01; assembly: GCA_000507305.1. Classification (NCBI taxonomy): domain Eukaryota; class Dinophyceae; order Suessiales; family Symbiodiniaceae; genus Breviolum; species Breviolum minutum. The sequence continues at coordinate 6,933 of DF240756.1, forward strand.
GAATACCTTCCCTTTCTTCTCCCTGGAGGAGCGGGAAATCATAGACAAATGTTGAGTTGACCGTGGTTATTTACTGAATATAGAGATTTTACTACCAAGTTATATAGGGATTCTAAGTTGCCATTATACGGATACCTGTCGAATAAAACTCCACTCAAACTGCCGATGATACAAGTGTGTTGCATTGAAGACTGGGACCCTTCCAAAGGGAAAACACTTAGGACATAAATATTTCTGTGACTGTCACCAAATGAGGCCCGCACCGAAACGGCTCCATGCGCGCTCCTGCAGGAATCCAGCTGTAATCTACCAGGAATGGTTGGAAAAACCTGGAAAAATCCATTGAGAAAATATTCTTGATGGCAAACCACCAAAAGAGGGCACCCGGCGCGGATTCCACAGTTCATGATTCAAAGTTTGCCCTGAAACTATTCCAGCCAAACTGCTGAAAAGTTGATCCAACTTCCTGTAATGAAACTTACTGGCCTGAAATATTTCATACTTTTCATGAAAAAATTGCCAAGCTAAAAAAACATTTTTAAAAAACAAATCTGCCCCCGGGTCCCTCAGAGGAATTTGGAATCTGATTTCAAATTCAAAGATGTTTCATGAAAGCAGCCTCAAATCAAGGAGGGATCTATGGAGTTTGTGATGCCGCCTGCTCCCAGCTTCCAGCATCTACCAGCTACCCGTTTCAACATCTTTTTTTCGCTAAACATCCTTTCTTCGAAACCACGGAAAAAAATCCTGTTCCCGTTCCCTTCCGTGGTTCCCACCTGGGGCTTTCAGCGTCTAAGTCAAAGTTGGGACCAAAACCAACACCTGCAGGGCAGGTGTTGGGAAATCTCCAGTCCGATGTCATCATCCCAACATATCCAGACAATAAAAACAGAGGAGTCTTAGGTGGTGAGTTCAGCCAACCATTTAGAAAAAGTACGATGTTTCAAAATGGCAATGGGTTTTCATGGGTCCATGGGGTTATCTTCCCCATATGTTGTGGTAAAAGTAATCATATGTTTGAAACCACCACCCTGGGGGTGTTTCGTTCTATTTCTACCTAACTGGACCAACCCAAGGATTTTTTGGAAAAACACCTTGCCAGCGTAGTCTACCTTTGTTTCACGGATACATGGATTTTCGGGCTCACAAATGCATTAAAAGATATTAAAAGGCCCTTTCTTATTATGGCATCACCACAAGAAGCCTTGGGCGCGTGTGTTTTTTGAAGATGAAGGGACCGATTCAGGATTATGATTGGAATTTGAATGGTTGTCAATGCCATACAGCATGATTTGAGCAAAGAACCCTGTATGATTGCATGTATTTTATATCACATCCAATCAACGATTCAATCACAAACTAGACTTGCAGATATTATTACCTCAACACATACTTCTGGATTTCTTTTAGTCGTCTCCTTCTTTTTCATCACTAATGAGGAGAAACAACAACAACAACAACAACAACAACAACAACAACAACAACAACAACAACAACCAACAACAACAACAACAACAACAACAACAACACACACACACACACACACACACACACACACACACACACACACANCAACAACAACAACAACAACAACAACAACAACAACAACAACAACAACAACAACAACAACAACAACAACAACAACAACAACAACAACAACAACAACAACAACAACAACAACAACAACAACAACAACAACAACACCAACCACACCAACCACCCCGAAGAACCGAAGCCAAAGCTTCGACCTTCCACCCACATCTCACCCCCCCTCCCAACCTTCATGGAACGGCGGAGGACCTGTTTACGTTCGTTGGGCCGATCCAACGAACGGCTGCCAGTTTGGGAACCCATTCATATGAAAATCCATGGACGTGATCTTTAAAACTAAATCCCGGAATTCACCAGTTAGCCGAAGTAGTTTGAAACCCCATTTAATTCACCATTGAGACCATGAATAAAATCCTTTTGCGAAACTCGATGGACCATTCCGATCAAACCTGCTAGAAATAATGGTAGTGGACCTATGTTTTAGAACAATGGGAACACTCATCTTGCCTACAATACCGATTCCAACTGCAGGAAAAAGGTGCGTCTAAATATATATATATATATCAAATATACTATAGGTTGATATCATACATACACTCCCTAAAACTAACAGGGCGGCCCTAAAAATGATGATTTCCAAGCTTTTTTGCAGGTGAAAATCTCAGGCTTCAGCGAGGGACGATAACCCCAACTCTTCACTCCCCCCCAACCTTGCGCTCCAAAGTTGGGCATCTGCGGCATGGGTTTTTTCGAGGAAAAAAAAATCCACCAGATGACGTGGCCGAGTGGCCGTAAGTTCTGGACTCATCCTCTGAATTTTTGGTGGGTTGGTGGGGAGGGAAAGACGGACAGGAGATCCATTGAACTGGATCTAAAAAGAAGCTATGGTTCTTGGTATGGACGTTTTTTTTGGAAGAACTCTTGAGACTGAAATGATAGATTCCTGGAATCCATGTCTTTCTGAAGTTGCTTAGCTGTAAGAGTGCAGCACCCATTTGATGGCTGTCATCTTGAGAAAAGGCCAGCACTGATTTTTTTTTCGCTGATGGCTTGGTGCCCTTCAAGCGGTGAACAGCTGGTTGTATGTGATCTTATCTGATTGTATGTCTGTAGAATCTATGTACCTGCATGTGTATGTGTACAGGTATATGCATGTGTATATCTATACGTGTATATCTGCATGGGTCTATATGTTTGTGCAAATGTCAAATGTACTTTTTCAAGGAGGTGACATATGTATATTCTCACCTCACTAAAGATCTATATACCTGTACAACTATAGAAATGTTTGCCACTATTCTACCCTAGCAATGTGGGGTGTGTCCACTCCATATATATATATATATGATCATATAAGTGCATGGTTAAGATTATTGGCCGAACCTCACGAAAAATACACAGGTTATCATTTGATTGTTAGTGGGTGGAGGAATGGGGGGCCACCCTGAATGCGCACATGATGCACATGTAGGTTGCTTGATCAAATACATCATGGGACCAAAAATAAATGTAGAAATTGTAAGATATAGAGGTGATCAGTGATATATCGTTATGCCTTTGATGATATAGATGTAGAATGATGTAGATATGATATATCTGTAAATATATACATATACATATATCATACATATGATGCCACTTAACGTGCACATTGCATATTTATTAGAACATCTGTTGGACACAATTCCGTAGAATTGCTCCCGTCCAACCCCTTCCCCAACTTTCAGATGTCAGTCGTTTTCAGGTTGTCGCAAGCGATGGTGAAAATGGCGGCTCTTCCGGAGTGAAACATCACCAGTCACGGTGGGTTTTTATGTTTTTGAACCTGACAGAGGTGGTGTTCAGAAGGTTTCAGGATAAGCTGAGCTGTGATCCTATATATCTTGCACACTTCAATGGCAAAATGTATGTAATGTGGGAAAAAACATACAAGAAGACAAAACTGTGACAAAACCATCTTTAAAAGAAAAAAACGACATCAAACCAAACTATCTTACGGTAAATAAAAATGAAAAAATAACATCCAGATATTCATGGGCAAACAAAAAAACACCCTTCCAAACCAAATTATAGACTACCCAAAATGTACAGTTTACTTGCAGAATCGACGATTCCGGGGAGCTCCACTTTTCTCGCTCAAATGACGAACCTTAGGACCTTATAGGAAACGCTAAAAAAACTGCCCAACAACACCCCATCCGACCCTGGCTAAAAACATCCGTTTTTTTTGTAAGCTTCAAAAATAAGAAAAACCTTCAAAACCATCTAAGATGCATATTGGAAACTTGCTGCTAGTTTTCGAGACTGTTCCCTCCAAAATCGTCTGAATGGAAGGAGATTATTGGATTTGGAGTTTGGAGCTATGTGTTAGCCATCATCAATACCCCCCAGCTCCTTACAACACGCCGCCCTTCCATTTGGAACCCTACCGAAGATATGGAACTCGAACCAACCAACCAACCAACCAACAGCTCCAGGCCTCCACCTCTACCACCAGCTCCCTGACCGCCATAGCCTGGTGAAGAGGTAGAGGGATCGATGGGGCCCCATGGTTGGGTAGGTGATGCCCATGTGACAACATGGACACCATATTTCTGTATATGAATGATGGAAAAATCATAGAAAAAACATTGGAGAAAAAATGGGATTCCTGGAACATCATCAACGGAAGCTTCCGAAAAAATACCGGTAAGGTTACACCCAACTTTTCCAAATCGACCGTTGAATCATCCAGTGGACACGTCCCCCTCCAAGCAGCGTGTTTTTTTTCCTTCCTCAGCCGGTCAGCGAAGACAAACGCGCCTCACGAAGGGAGGTGTGTCACCAAGGTCGGGTGATGAAGATCAATGATGATATCAACCTACTGTGAATGTAGAATATCTCAATGTTCAACTCAAGTTTTCTTAAGTATGGAATAGAACTCAGATGAGGAATATGTATATAATATATATATATATATCCGTATATTGTATTCATTTTTACCAATGTGATTCATGGTGAAAATCAGCCCATTCATTGGGGGGATAAAAGCTGAAGATCCAGTTGATCCAAGACATTTAAAAAGCCCGTTCCCCCAACAGCACCAGTCACTTTCGGTGTCTTTTCGAGCATTTTGAGCAATGAGCTACAGATGAAAAACTAGTTGGTGGTTTCGACCCATTTGAAAAATATTAGTCAAAATGTGAATCTTCCCCAAATAGGGGTGAAAATAAAAAGTATGCCCCTTTCCTCTTCCATCTGGGTTTAGATTCGGCTTCAAGCCCTATTTCAAGGAGAGTAGTACAACCCACTACAAAGCCCAAAGGAGGCCAGGGTTCTCATCCCCTGCTTATTTAAACCACTGTCTCTGATAGGATTTCTTCGAGAATATCAGAAATGTCTACACAAACAGCTCGAAGAATCAACTCAGAAGTTGGGCTCTTCAGTCCAACTGCTGCACGTACAACTTGACGTCTTTAATATATTTTAATATAACACCTTCAGGTCACTCCAAGTATCGGGCCAACATCTCATGTCTTGTGTCCTGAAATCTTAAATACCTATGGATTTGCGATACCATTTCACTGATTCTTGGGAAAACTTTGGGTTCCTCTCCAAAAAATCCATGGGGGGGGAGGGGAATCTGTTTTGCCAGCCAAAAATCGTTGGGTGGGAACCCCCAGGCCGAAAGGGACAGGATTTCAGTTCAAGAATTCCTCCTTCCAATGTCAGCTGAACGAAACATCATTCAAATCCCAAAGGGCCTCATCCTGCACAATGTGAGCAGCTAGTGTTCCTTGACTGAGGGAAGTATTCTTCGTTGGTAGGCCATCTTGCAAGAAGAGCTGATAAACCTCAAGGCAGAGCGGGAGGAGTTGTTTGATGGATCCCATCACCACCAAAAGGTGATGATACATAAAGGATTCATCCCCTAAGAAACCTTCCTTGTCCAGCTTTGTTCCTTTAATCAAGATTTGTTTTACCGTTTTCGTTGGGAGTATATTAATATGCTTTTTTCTGAACCACTTCAACTAGTTTTTGGAGCATCTAAAGTTGTTCAGAATGTGAACATTCGATTCCCGTCCTCTTTTTCAAGACAAACAGTAAAACGAAAGGCCAATCGAAACGCACGGGCCGTTGCATTGCGGCCACGGCAACGGGAACCAGCAAAAGGATCGCGTAGATAATTGTTTCGGTCCTCAAGAGTGTTGGACAAATATCGGAAAGGAACGCCAGATTTGCTGAGCCATGGACACAAGCACTACTGGCCAAATGTTGTGGTTCAATCTTGTACATGATGCAAATTTAGTGGAATATAGTGACGTGATTAACGTGATTGACATGATCAAGGCAAACAATTTTTGAGGCTTTCGATGCTGTTTTTTTTTGGGGGGGAGGGAGTTGTTACAAATACTTCCCACTATGGTCCATCCCATTCGAGGACCTGACTTTTGCTTGGGACCCTCCGATCAGGCGCATCAAACCAGAGCCCTGAAAGATCCTTCACAACCTTCGCCAATAAAAAACATGTACAAATTGGAGCGAATTTCCCCATTGAAGGGGTGAAAATTATAGAAAAACGAAAGCACGGCTTAGTTACCCCTCAAAGGTATACCTTTTCCAGGACAACCTGCTTAAGCAAATCTTTTCAAACCACCCACACCACCTAGAAATTGTGCTGTTTTTTTTTTTTTTGCAGCACAAGTCAAAAGTCAAGAAGTCAAGTCAAGTCTTCGTCTTCGGTCCAACTTTCCAACCACCGAGGTGCAGAAAGAATACGAAAGAGCGTTGCTGAGTTCGCTTCAGGCTGCGTTTCTTGGCTTTTTTTTCCTTCCTCCAGGGCTGAACCAAGGAACCAAGGCCAACACCCCCCCACTAACGTCTGGATTTTGCGGTGGAGAAACGGAGGAGTTTGCTACAAAAATAAGCGCCACTACACAAGCCAGAAGCTGAACTTTAAACGCAAATTGACAGATTGGTATGTTTTTATACCTTTGAGCATTCGATTCATGCGTATGATTCGCTCTCCATGCAGGAGTGGTGTGTGAAGGTGTATGTGCGTGTGTTTGTGGTGCTGGCTGTGAAAACAACTTCCAGTGACGTCATGACTTAACCGTCGCGAATCTGGCAGAGTTCTTCAATTTACGTTTTGAATTCCAGGATTCAGAATGAGCGGCTCAAGTTCAGGTACCCAACAACAGATACCCCACTAGTGACTGAGAAATCTAAAGGTGAGGCAGAAATCTAAAGTGAGGCCCGCACTTTTCCTCCAACAATCCCCATTTAGTCAGAAACAGAAGCGGTTCCTCCAGTTTCCCTTGCGCTATCTCTGCAAGTTAACTGGGCAATTTTCCAATGAACATACTGAACATGATTATGGGAAGATTGTTCGGACGCTTCAGATATCTTCAATGCAAATTTGGAATCGTCTGGAGTAGATCCCCTCATCCACAATTCGAGAGACTAGTCGCGAGAAGGGTTTTCTAAGCTTAGTTGTCCCGTACCGGTTCCGTTCGGTGTATCTGGGGCCCGGTACGGAATCATTTGGAAATATGATCTGATACATAAATCTTGGAAGTCCAATAGGCCAATGTGGAAAAATCAAACACGAATTGTTGGGTATGAATACTCAAACAACGATCTGAACAAATCATTACAGCCCTGGAAGTCCAAGACCAAACAAAGAATGGTCTTTGGGATGATCCATGTAAAGGATTCCCTACTACCAATGGGCAAAGTTAGGTCTTTGGACTTCCTGGGATAGTCTAGTTCCTAAACCTAAATTAAGGGGATTTGGGGGCGATTCTCTTACTAAAGCACCATTTTTCCACGTGACCTCGGCGGGTTGATCGCTACAATTTGCCACGAATGATGGTCTCGGAAGTAGCATTTGATTCATATATTCTTTGGTCTCCCACGGTGGAAATGGCAACCTATGAAAGCTCAGAAATGGAAATGAAATGAAATGAAATGAACGAAAACAGCTATATACATGTTGAAAATCAGCTGCATTTTGTGAAGAGTCTTAGGTTTTTGTTGACAATACCAAGGTTGAATTCAGGGTGTGAAAAAAATGCTGGGATCCATTTTTTTACCCTCGAAACCTTGGAGATGCAAGCCTTCTTGGCTACAAACGGTTACGAAAACGATGGTCTTTGGGGGACTCCCGGGGCGTGCGAATATTCAAAAATGCAAAGTATAGTATGGTATTTTTCGAGTATTTATTCATTTATCTACCTAAGGCCTAATATATTTATCATCTATTGGTTGTGATATAAATATCGATCAATATTTTAAATTCATGATAAGTGTCACATTGTCGGATAATATGTATATGTGTCACGCCCTATTTAGGGCAAGCAGAATCATGTCCTTACAACAAATATTGGATTTTTGCCAAGTAACTCGGTTTTTGTATCATCCTCGTCATCGGGCGGTGACACTCGGGCACACAGCTCACCAATACGAAGCTGGTTGAAGTCCTGTTGGGTGGTCCAGCACAGGAGAGGTTTGGTCATATACCGTATACCCCCACAGAAAATAACTAGTTCGTTGGGTGGTTTTTCACATAAACCCATTTGAAAAAAATATGTGACCGTCAAACTGGAGCGAATTTCCCCAGTTAAGGATTTGAAGATAAACATGTCTCCTTTTAAAAAGGGTACCACTTCAAAAGGGGAAGGTTCTCACATATCCCCTGGACCCAAAAACACTACTTGGGTCGATGATTTTTTTTCCGAAATTCCACAAAGTAGTGGGATATGTGATGAAATTCCGGATCATTCTCTAGAGGGTAGTCTTCCAAGCATCATTTTTTGAGGCTAAGTCATGTTAGTTTTCGAAGGGAGTGTTGGGATGTGGCCGCCTTCCAGGACGCCAGTCAACATCAGGATTCTTACATTTTCTAGCTTCGGGGATTCCCAGAAACCTTTAATGATGCAGTTCATGGATATGATAGCTTTGGGCTAGGGTGCTTTTTGACCACCCAATGGCAAGTTTATAGAAATCAATTTTATATATATATACATGTACAAAAACAAAATCAGCAGAATGTTAGTGACAAGTGTGAAAGTTAATACAAGGAATCCCCGAAGTTCCTAAAACTGTCATGCTAGTCTGCTGGGGTGGAGTCCTGGGAGGTTTTCCTTTTTTCCGCATCCTATGATAGGTACTCAATCCCACTTAGGCAATTGTATCCACATGATGTTTAAACGAAATGGTGAGGTGGCCTATTTTTTCACCGAAACAATGGCCATCCGAGTCCCAACGTCCCAAAAAGTCCCAAAAAGTCCCACCGGGGGCCGGGAGATTGAAATTTCTGCCCAAAGAATTTTGATGGAGGCATTTTTTTTTCCTGCACCCCCCCTAGAACTGACCCAAAATTCCCGGTGTATCAGACTTTCACCCCGCCACTTCAAAGCTTAATGCACGCCCTTTTGGGGGGGGGGGGCAAAGTCAAAAAGGGCCGTGGGTTTGCCCACAAGCAAAGTAGATTAGAAAGCATAGTCACCTCCAAATAGAAGCCTCCAGCTTTCGTGAATATTCCAAATTTCAGCATTTTAGGTGCAGGATGTTGCAGGGTCTAAAACAAACATCGCAAGTTTTATTGAGGCAGGTGTTCCAAAAAAAATTGAAAAACTCAAAATGGTGCAAGCTGAGTGTTTTTCCACTGTGAGGTTCTGACGTGGCAGGTTAATGAACGCAACATGCTGCGACAATCTGCAAAAAAAAACAGGTTTCTGGCGAGTCCGTTCAAAACGGGAACTCGCGGAATGGCTTATGTTTCTACGCTAAGCTTGTTTTTCCATGCGCGGGCAAAACACAAGATCGACGGCGTCAGAACCAGCAGCAGCAGCAGCAGCAGCAGCAACAACAACAACAACAACAACAACGACAAAGACAAAGGGCACTGCCGGGGGCAGCGCTAGCTCCCAACCAACAATGATGGGATGAAGTCAAAGTCTGCTGTTGAAAGGGAACCCCCCTCACCGGCCCAAGGTCTTTTTGCAATTGTGAGCCATGAGATTCAGACGACGAACAGGTCAAGGACAAAAGTGATTGACAGTCAGGGTGATCACAGACATGTATTGGCGATGTTCTGAGTGGTTCCAATGGTCGAAGGTTGTTTCAACACATCTTTGGAACACACCCCTAAACCTTTACCAACAGGCTATGAAGGGAACTCCTGTCATACTGGGCTAGGGGGTTTGACTGGGGTGCGCTCTAGGGGCGTGTTGCAATTTTCTTGGAAATGTTTTGCCGGGGCAAACAAATTCCCTCGATTTTGACTATGTACATATATTAGTACCTACCATGGGTTTTTCAAAACATCAAAAATCGATGGAAAATTTTCGTGGCCAAAAAATCCTGGAAAATTTCGCCATGGCTTTCATCCACCAAAAATATATCAAACCAGCAAAAATTTCCTCCCGGCGGATCCTGCACACTAACAAAGGAAAGACCTCCCTGAACCTCGATTGAGGAAGAGAGAAGACCCAGGGCGGATAGGTCCCTGAAAACACCATGGGAAAACTTCCTGATGTTCAGGAAGTATATGCTAAGGTTAAAAAAAAGTGTGGGTGTATATATATATATACCAATGTTAAATTGCTAAATCATTGGTCTTGGTGTAGTGAATATCCGGTGTATATGGGGTCTTCTTGTTTGAAAGGATGCTGATGAATGATATCTACCATGAACATATCTAATATGAAATATCATCTGAACCATCCTGAATCCTGAACCTTAATCACTGAATATATCCTAATATTCAGTGTTTTGTTTCTTTGAAGGTCCTTGTGGTCACTACTACTGGGAGGGGGGACAACCCAATGCATACTTGATTTCACTTGGATCATGAGCATGATTATACTCGCAAAATACAAAGACCACATCGTGTTGTGCCATAAAGCGATTGCCCTAGCCAGTTTTGCTGAAGATTACGAATCTCATTTGAAAAAACTCCTCAAACATGAAGCTTTGAAGTTTTGAAAATCAAAAAAAAAAACTTGGGATCCCATCATTGACATCATCCAAAAAACCACGACGTTTTCCGAAACTGCGTTTTTTACTGTTAAAAAACATGGTATCAAAAAAAAACGGGCTTCAACTCATCCCACAAGCTCAGCTTGTAAAACCCGCCTCGTGAATATGAAAAACGAAAAGTAATGCTACGGAGTCGAACACGACGTCCTGAGATCAATGCTGAGCTCGCTGAAAAAACTTTGACTGAAAACAAGTCGTGAAAAACCTTTCCCATAGCATCCATGTATGATATATTTATAGGTAATAACAAATAGATGGCACACAGGGTTTCGAAGCTAAGATGGCACAATTGGGCCATTTTCCAATTATTTTTTCCCGCCTGGGATAGAATTAAGATGGCACCCTCACCTTGTGCCATCTTAGTGTATATTGTTTTTGGGGTTATTTTGGGCCATTTTGACGTAATTAGATCTATGGCGAACGAAATCTTGTGTGCCATCTCATCGTGGCACAAAACCCTAGAAAATATACACCAACCCCCCAAATCTCAAACTCACCAGGTTCTTCGGCATCTTAGTGTTGCAGAATTTGGGCATAGCCTCCTCATTTTCAACCATCCATGTGTGATTACAAGCTTCTTTCCCCCTTCAAATTTAGGTGACGAGCCAAGATTGGCCAAAAACTGATCAAAAGTTGTCATTTTTGAAAAGGAGAATTGAACAAAAAAAACAAAAACACTAAATTCCACATTTTGGGTCTATATGCAGTATATGCCTTGTGTGCCATCTTAGTGTTGCAGAATTTGGGCATAGTCTCCTCGTTTTCAACCATCCATGTGTGATTACAGGTTTCTTTCTCCTTTCAAATTTCGGTTATGAGCCAAGATGGGCCAAAAACTGATCAAAAGTTGTCATTTTTGAAAAGGAGAATTGAACAAAAAACGCACTTTCTAAATTCCACATTTTGGGTCTATATGCAGTATATGCCTTGTGTGCCATCTTAGTGTTGCAGAATTTGGGCATAGTCTCCTCATTTTCAACCATCCATGTGTGATTACAGGCTTCTTTCCCCCTTCAAATTTCGGTTATGAGCCAAGATTGGCCAAAAATTGATCAAAATGTTGACATTTTTGAAAAGGAGAACGGAACAAAAAAAACGCACCTTCCAAATTTCATATTTGGGGTCTATATGTAGTCGAAGGAAGTTTAAATAGCAAACTTCCGACAATATGGACAGTTGAAAAGCAGAGTAGAGTATAGTCAAGTCAGCAGAAAGAAGATGCAATTGCGCAAAAGTCAGAAGAAAGAAGATACATCCGCGCCAAATGTTAGCGAAGTCGCGGAATGCTGCGTTTTTTCAATGATTCGTGCGTCGGGTCAGTCGAAAAGTAGGCCTGTTAAAGCGGCGGGTGCGGAGGTAGGTGCTGAGAGGAGACATCAAAAATTGCACGCGGCTGTGGCGAAACGCAAATTTGGAAGTGAAAATGTTAAAGAACTCAGGGTCCGAGAGCACTTTTTGAAGTTCTGATGTCGAAAAATTGTACGCCGCTGCGGCGAAACGCAAATTTGCAAGTGAAAATGCTAAAAGACTGAGGGCCTCGGAGCACATTTTGAAGTTCTGATGTCCAAAAAGCCGCAGTGGCGAAACGCAAATTTGCAAGTGAACATGTTAAAAAACTGAGGGCCTCGGAGCACTTTTTGAAGTTCTGATGCGCAAAAATACACGCCGCTGTGGCGAAACGCAAAATTTGGANCCAAATTCCACATTTGGGGGTCTATATGCAGTATACGGTTTGTGTGCCATCTTAGTGTTGCAGAGTTTGGGCATAGCCTCCTCATTTTCAACCATCTATTTGGGAGGACCGGCATCTTTCCCTTTTGAATCTTGGGGGGTTATGAGCCACGATTGGCCCAAGACTTGAAAAGGAGAATTGAACCGCAAAAGACAAACCTTCCAAATCCCCCCAGTTGGGTTTTATATGCAATATATGGTTTGTGTGCCATATCTTGTCACCATCCATTCCCTGAGGTATGCATTCCCATGTCTGTCATAAGGTGTATGTCAGGCATTTGGGTTGATAACAGGCACAAACATTGTAAATCTGTTTGCTTACTTCTTCTCTCTTAGATCCTTCTACCACTTCCCTTAGCCGCTCTTCACTCGAATTTCCTTTTTCACTTGAACTCAAAACGGCTTCCATACCGTATAGATGTCTTTCGAAAGTGTGCTTGCGACCACAAACACTCCCCCTGACATAAACCGTCAGGTGCAATGTCACAAGTAGGTGCCACCCTCTTCATGGCCGTCCTACAAGTGACAATCAAAATCAAAACCTCATTCTTCCTTCTCTCTTTCTTCGCTTCTTTTGACCCAAGCCGTTCATAGCTCCATCTCAGCACACACCAAGCACCGCATGAATTTTTGAGACCCAATTCTCAAATGAGGGCAGTGTCTATCGTAGTGTGCTTCTTCTCCTCTTCCAAAGCTGTAGATCGCCACATTCCCAGCAATCGGACGTGCAGCACAATGGGGACACCACCTCGATGACACCAAAGGGCTCGTCCTCTGACTCAGCCTTGGACAATTCGAAAAGGGATGCCATCGAACACCAAACGTGGTGATAAAGGCTGGCCCCCTTCCTCTCAGGAACTGGTCTGTTGGCTCCCAATGGTTGATCACCACAACAGCTTGACTACTCACTGCCGTGGACTGCTGCTGACTTCTTCCTCCTTCTATCATCCTCTGATTCCTCTGTCCTTCTCTCATCCTCCCAGCTCCTCGATGTTCTTCACTCCTCACTTCTTCCTCTTCGATGCGCCTTCTCACTCTAGAAAGCCTTTCTTGACTTTCCAGCAGAGGATCCTCGACTCTCGGCTGACTCTGCTGATCTCCTTCTGACTGCTGACCTTCTTCGCTTTCTTCTTCGAGAACGCCAGGTTCCTCCTCTGGCTGTTCATTCCTTTCTCCTTTGATCTTCTTCCATAGCTTCTTCGCCATCCACCATATAACCTGCAGAGCTGCGTAGATAGCGATCCATACCACGGACAATCCAAGAATCTCCTTCTTCGACCAGCTCCACACTTCTTCTTCTTCTTTCTCCTCTTCAGCCTTGACTTTGTCCAAAATGGTCATCAGCATCACCATCTTCACCAGCTTTTCTGCATCCTCGATCCTTTCTTGTAGCTTCGACCTCTGACCAACTTCTTCTTCTTGATCTCTTTCTCCTTCTTCCTCATCTACTTCGTCCTCCTCGACATCTTCTTCTTTCTTGAAACTTCGGCCCATATTCAGCATCCTCTTCATAGATTCCAACTTCGGTGAAGACATCATCTTAGTGCCTATGTCTGCCAGCTGTTCTGCTCCTGGAATCTGCTCCACCAACCAATCCAGTCTACCAAGACGCCACCTCAAGTGGGCAGCTCTTAGGCGTAAATGTCTAGTACGCCAACTTCCAGCAGATTCCACCAAAAGGTTCACCGCCGCCATGTTGTCCACCCGGATCGTCTTACCACCCACAGTGTTGGAAATCTCCTGAATCAAAACATCCACACTGTCTCCCATGGTGAGACCCTCGATGGCCTCCAACAGCTCGCTCTCTGCCGTAGAAAGAGCCGGAGTAGATTGGCGCGAACTCTTCCACATCACTGCATCTCCACCGTAGCAGACGATGACACATCCTTGTGAGTCCATACCATTTGGTCCATAGGATGAGTCCGTGTAGACTTCTACGTCCTCACCCTTCTTCCTCCTCAGCCAAAGTCCTTCCGAAGCTGTCTTCCGAAGATACCTCAAAGTCTGCTTGGCCACATTGACCACTTCTCTCGGTGATCTCAAAGTGGACTGGCTCATCTTCGCAAGCAAAAACATGAGGTCTGGTCTTGACTTGGTAAGCATCCACATCAACTCACCCGTCAGCTTCTGTGCCAGTCTTACGTCCTCAGGTTTCTTCTCATCCTCATGGTTGTCAAGTCTCTGAACCTGATCCTTGGTAATAGGGATTCCAGACTTCAAACCATTTTCTTCTCCATGCCTTCGAAGAACATCCACCAAGTAGTTCTCCTGGTTGATGAAGACACCCTCCTCAAATTCCCAAAGCTCCACTCCTAGAAACTTCAGAGGTTTCTTCGAGGACAACCACTCTGGTTGTGAAAGTTCCCATTCTTTCTCGATTCTCTTCAGGCATGAAGAAACCAACCCTTCCCTTCCAAGGATCAACAGGTCATCCACGTAGACGATCATCAGACCAACTTGGTCATCTCCACCTTCTCCCCCTCTCCTCAGAATCCTCCAGAGGTTCGGTTCGGAGATGGTCGGCTCCATGTAGAACTTCTCTTCATCCAGTTCCCAAGACAAACCCATGAGCACAGTGTCACGATGCGTGCTCCAGGTCTTTGGGGATTGACGAAGCCCATACATAGCCATCAACGCCATCCAATAGTCTTGAGGTCCCACATAACCCAATCGTTGTAGAAGTGCTGGTGGCTTCAAAATCACCAAGGTGTTGTCTTGATCTTCTCGAGGTAATGGAGCGTTCAGAAAGGCAGTACGTATATCTGCACTAGCCCCTGTCCATCCTTCTACCATAGCCTTCTTTAGGCTCACCCTTAGCGATATCGAGTCACTCCCCCCAGCGTACAAGTCCTCTTCATTGTCTTTCTCGATGTAATTCCCGCAGGCGACGATCCTCACCTTTCTACGCCCTCCTGCTTTCCTTGTCACCACTAACTTGCTGGGTACCACCAGCAAATCTGGGTGCTTCTCCTCAAGATGTTTCTTCTCATCTCCTCCTATGATCTTCAGGGCCTTTTTGGTATCCAGCAACGACTTCATCTCAGACCGGATCGCCTCATCCCAAAGATTGATGTCCCTGACCAACTCCTGAGTGCTGATGATCTTGGTCTGGAGAATCTCCTCTTCTTCGCTTTCCAACTTCTTCAGATCTTTCTTCACCCCATCCAACTTCTGAAACATCCTCACAGCGTTCTCCATCTCATCATGCTTTATGTTCTTCGCCTCCTCCTCGATGAACATCCTCAGCCCCAATGCTTCTTCTCTTCTTTTGTGCTCGCTAGGATGTTTTCCTCTGATTCTTCTTCTCTCTTGAATCTCGTCCTTCTCTATCTCCTCGACGATCGCCAACCACATTTCATCAGTAGGTGGTGGTGGTTGTTCTACGTTTCGAATCACATAAGGTGCCACTACCCACCTTCCATTTTCTCGTAGTACACAATGTCCATGTGACTGAGGAACGGGGGTGAGGTACTTCGTTGGTTCGTGTGTTGGTTCCAAAGCCTGCGTCCTCCAATTCCTCTTCTTCACCAAGACCTTGGCTCCAAACTCTGGTGTCTTGACCTTCTCCCCCATCCTTTTCTTTCTTTCCATTTCCATCACGTATCGCAATGCCATTGGCCACCACACTACACTCATACCAGATGCATGCAGTACTCGTCGAACTCGGGATTTTATTTCTCCGACAATCCTCTCGGCTCTTCCATTCCCTTTTGGATCTTCACCGGAATTTGTGCTGTGTAGGATTCCTCTGCTTCTCATCCAACTCCTCACCTTTCCATTCACGAACTCTCTACCTTTATCCGTATGGATGGTAGATATCGGATATCCTTCAGTACGGAGTTGAATGTAGAGGTCAATCATCCCATCCAACACAGCCTCTTTGGTCTTCGCCGCAATGGGAATGCCGATCTTGAGAACCCGGATGTCGGGATCCACTCTTTCCTCAATCTTTTCTTCTTCATCCTTCTTCTCTTCGTCCTCGCCTTCTACCCTTCTCTCCTCATCTAACATCCTCTCTTCTACCAGATCCTCTTCTAATTGGGGAATCTCAGGAACGTCCTCATCAACTTCCAACATCGGTCCAACTTCTTCTCCTTCTTTGTCTTCATCCCCATCTTCCAACTTGGTCCTTCTTCATCGACTCCTCCTTTAGGCTTGACCCAGGTATATGATCCAATCAACATGAACTTTCCTTCTTCCAGAAGATCATGTCCCAGATGATATGGACCCGAAACGTCCAAGCTCATCACACCAGCCTTCGCAAAGCCCATCTTGAAATGCATCCTCCCCCGAGCTGAAGCTTCCTGGCAAATCTGACAATCTCGTCGGAAAGGCACGTGCCCTTGACGGACATGTTCCGTCCAAGACACCATCCTCAATTTCACCTCTCCTCTAAAGATCTGCTTCTGAATCTGTTTGGCTACCTCTCTCATGAATCCAGGTGCCCAACGCGATAGAAGCTTCGAGTCTTTCACCTTTGTAGACTCCTTCTTTCTCCTCACTTCGTCCTCAGGAAGATCCAACTTCAGGTTGCCAGCGAACGTAGTAGGCTTGAAAGCAATTCCACCCCACTGCGACTGGTCAAAGCTCTGTTCTGTCAATCCATACATCTTCTTCAAATTGAGCCACTCCTCAGTGCCCCAAAAGCTCACCACCTCAGGCTTGTGTTCAGGTGCTGCTGGTTGTTCCAAACCCAGCTTCACTTCCGGACACCCCTCCCCCATAGTTGCTGACCTCATCTCTTCAGCAACGATGTAGAGAAATAGCCCTCTCCACATCATCAGATCATCCTCTTGGACCTTACTCTTCTCCTTCTCGGGGATTGCATCCATACCCCATGGTTCTTTCCAGCTCCTCAATGGCTTTGGACCTCCCCCAGGAACATCAAGCGGATAGTGCCTCAAAACTGAACGTGTTCTGCAGTTCGGTCCCATCACCACTCCTCGAACCTGGTTGTCCAAAGCTGCTCTAAGGAGTGCAGAGTACACCCCTTGATTCTTCAGGACGTCATGTGAGCCATCCTGATTTTCTTCTCTCTTCACATCGATCTCTACCAGCCTCCTTTGGTCTCCTCCGTTCTCTTTGAAGGATCTCGACAACGTGTATCCTTCCTTCTCCCCTGCAAAGAGATGAACGACGAAGCCCTGTCTCAGCCTCTTCCTCCTTCTTCTATTGCAGTTTGGAATCCTCTTCAAACTGTCAGCAGGACAGTCGACCAGATCCTGCCTCAAGGATGACGGTAACGTCCTCAAAACTGGATGAGCTTCCACCAGCTGTCGAAGCCATTTCTCCTCCTCTATCTCTTGATAGCTCATTCTTCGCATCCTTTTGTCTTCTTCTAACTCCTTGATCATCTTCAACGCCTCTTTCTTGGACACTTGGGGGCACCCGTTCAAGATCTTCACGTTGACCTTCTTATTAGGATGAGTCATCGTCATCCCCTCCTCTGTCCAGCTGATAGCATATCCTAGCTTCTCAACCAGTGCTGACATCGGAACAATCGGTTCCACGTCCTCATCCTCGCAGACCATGATGCCCGTAGTTGTCATTCTCATCTCTACCTTCTCTCCATTGGCCATCGTCACTCTGACCTTCTCATATCTTTCAACATCCTCATCCTTTCTCCGACTCCTCATCGGATGCGTAGCCCCACTGTCCAAGAGGCCCTTCTCCTCTGCTCCTTTCTCCAGCCTCGTTAGACGAAGCACTTTCATCTTCTTCAGCTTGTCGATCTGGTGCTGCATGGCTGCTAACTTCTTATCTCTTCCTTCTTCCAATCCTTCGCTCTTTGTGGAAAGACTTTTGATCATCTTGTTGGCTTCTTCCAACAACTCCATCATTGACTCCGACGCCACGGACTCTGGCTTCGGTCCTTCTGCCTCCTTCTCTCTAACCTCCTGCTCCTCATCTTTCTTCAGCACCCTCGAAGACTTTCCAAAGCCTTTAGGGTTGTCTCCTCCTTTGCCTCGGTTCTCAGCCTCCTTGGGACGATCACAAGCAGGTGCTAGATGTTGAAGAGACCCGCATGTCCAGCAACGTCGGCGATCATCGAGTTGATGGACCCAACTACAGCCTTTTCCTTTCTTGCAACCTTCTTCAGTCAAGAAAAACTTGCAAGGCCAACCACCAGATCCTTTTTCTCCCTTCTCACCCTTACCATCTCCTTTCTTCCCACCTCCTTCTTCAAGTCTTTTCATCTTGCTTTCTCCTCCTACACTTTGCTCCTTCTTCTTCTTGTCCTGGTGGGCGATCTGCTCAACCTCCGCCAGCATGTGGTGGGCGAACTTCATGATGGACGATTCCGTTGGAGTAGTGTCTATCTGAAGACTGCTCTTCGCTAAGGCCACCCGGAAACCCAAGTCCGGGTTATCCTTCAAAACTTTCTTCATCAAACGTCCAAGGCCTTTAGCTTGTAGAGTAGCATCCGGCCTCACCACTCCAACTTCTCCAGCACGCCGATGCCAACGAAGCCATTTTCGTAGACCTCCCACAGCTTGTGAGAGTGACTGTGCTTCTTCTGGACTGTCTAAAGCTGCCAGTATCGCCGACTTTTCACTAAGGCCACCCGGTTGATAGCACAGCATAAGACGTCCAAGGATCGAAAGCACATTCACATCTTTTCCAGCAATCACTTCTTCTTGTTGATGGCCCGGAATGGCCTGCATCAAAAGATGGGTTGCTCTTTTCTCCAACCGGCTAAATCGATGACCTCGAAGTTCTTCTGGTAGTTCTGGTCGATGCTCCACCCTTTCGAGTGGAGAAAGCTCCAAGTGGTCCGAGTACCATTCTCGGATCGTCTTCAGAATTGATTCCCACCAAGATTGACTGTTGTCACTTAAGTCGCTCATAGTGGGTTCAATGGTCAGCAGCCAGTCTGTAAGATCTAAGGGTGCTGACTCAGCTCGCCAATCCGGGAGTTTCGGCAACTCCCCCACATAGTTCTTCACCACCTCGACCTCTTTGGTCTTCTTGGTTTCAGCAATTTGAACCTGCAGCGCATGCATGCCCTCCATAAGCTTCAGCATGCTTTGCACCACTGCCTTCTGCCCTCCTGGACTCATCTCCTCTAGAACTTTCACCCTTCCTCGGGGTGACCCAAACTTCTTCCGATGCTGCCGAACCCGCATCCTGCTTCTTATCTTCTTCCTTCTTCCCATGAAGATCTGCAGCCTCTGTCCAGCCTGCAGCCTCTGTCTCGCTTCCTCTTCCTTTCTTCACTTCTGGCGTGTCATACGGCATCATGAAGTTCCGAATCCTCTCTTTCATGACTCGATTCTCTTCTCTAATCTGTTGATTCGACTTCTTCAGCTCTTCATTCGCCTTCAAAGTCTCCTCCGCTCTTGCCTCCAGGACCTGGATGCGATTCCAGATCAGTCTTTGAAGATCTCCTTCACGTCGATCCTCTCTTTCCTGCTCAGCTCGCCTCCCTTCGGGTCTACTAGCCACACCTTCTCTTGGATGCAGCATCGGTGCATCTCGATAAAGTTCTTCAAATCTACGAAGCTGTTCATCATCGAACAAAGGAAGCATGTTTCCAAGCCCAGGAGGTTCTACAGGCGAAGTCTTCTCTTCCCCCCTTCCTCCCTTTGACTCTTCGGCCTCCTTGTCCAAGATCTCTGGTAGAAGATGACGTCCTCCAACTTCACCTTCTTGCTTCAAAGTCCCTCCAGTCTGTCCAGAGGGCGGCGCAAACACTTCAGGTCTACCCACTGGATGTTGCGCAACCTCTTCACTGCTCACCGCTCCCAAGAACTGCCCATCACTTCCAGCAGGCCTCCTTGGGTCGAAGACTTCTAGTCCTTCTGATCTCATCCTCTTCTCTGCTTCCTCCATCTGCTTCAGTCCTTCTTCTAGCTCCTCTTTTGAAGCCATTCTTCTTCTCAGGAAAGCATAGGAGTCCATTAGCGACTAGTTGGGCTCATAACCTGTTTGTTTACTTCTTCTCTCTTAGATCCTTCTACCACTTCCCTTAGCCGCTCTTCACTCGAATTTCCTTTTTCACTTGAACTCAAAACGGCTTCCATACCGTATAGATGTCTTTCGAAAGTGTGCTTGCGACCACAAACAAAATCACATGGGGTCCACCATCACCTTGTCACATACTAACATAAAATCGGTGTGCCATCTATCTGTGGCACACAACATTTTTGTCACCGGTTCCATCCAGAAACGTTTTCTACCAGGTAAGATGGCATATCGTTACAGTTTCTCTTGTGCCATCTAGAATCTAGTCGTTATGTCATATACCTACATTTACCATAAAAATCAACCAAATGTAGGTAAATATACCAGTCCCATGGATGCTATGGGTTTGATTTCCCTCAAAATCCGGCAGATTTCTAGGTTTTCGGGGAGGTGGATGACTAATAGTTAGACCTCCCCAGCTAAGTGTCGCTAAGCCAGAATCTTTGGTCGTCATACAGATAATTGTTAGGCAGCAAAAAAACTGTCATGGTTGGAATGTCAAAAGTATGTGCTATATATATAAATATGATGGAAGGGAAAACCATCCGCGGTCACTGTAAATGCTAAGCTTAACATTGAAAGGAATGCCAAGTTAAACATCGCACTTGCAGTTCATGGATCCTTCGTCTCGTGACTGTTCAACGCCAAGGATCTTTGGGACCACTCGACGAAGTAAAAATCGCTACCTTAATTTAGCTGAAAAATCCATCGAACTGCCACCAGGCGAATCTGGTGGCAGATATCCAGGGTCAATAGATCTTAAGTGCCCATGGCCTTGTATTTGTGTAGGCCGAGAGAAGAACATCGAAATCATGTGAAAAGGACTAAGATGGATCCATGGTAGACAAAGATGGCAAGCTCAAAACGTCACAGAAAAGAGAAAGTTCAGTAACTTTTTTTCCCAATTTGCGATTGGCTTTTAGCTTCCATTGCTGAGCATTCTTCACTCTGGGTCCCTGCATTTGCAGGGCTCCCTCCCCGTTCGTTTTCCGGGGCGTTTTCTTGCATATCAACAAGGAACTTTCAAACCAAAAAGTCGTCATTTTCCACTGGTAAGCATGGAGGATCACGAAGACTTCAGTGGCTGCCCCCCAAAATGCACACGGCACTTTTTGCACCAAGGAACCATGTCAATCAAGCCTAGGGTGACGACATAGCACATCATGAAGCAATCCAAAAACAAGCAGGTTTGAGACCATCCGCCCACAAACGTCTGGCTTGAAGTGCTTAAAATGCTCGCACGTTCACGTCCTGCGTTCAGTGAGCTGGGGTGGATGACTGAAACGTACATGTTGAGCTGAAAATGAATTGAAAGTCGGACTTTCCTTGTGAAAGTCAACGCCTTTCATGAGTTCCATACGTTCCCTCCTTGGAGTTCCAGAGGCTGTCGAGCTTCCCGGATGGGCGAATCTCACAGATCTGGATCCAGTCCGAAACAAGAAAACCCAAATGCCAATCCAAAAACCTCCCCATCACATGACAGCAGGTAAAAGTGGATTTATTTCCAAAGAACCTTACGATTCTAAGTTTGCTCTGCGCAACTCCCTTGTCAGTCCTTCCGGGTGCGTCTTGCGCCGTTTCAATCTGGTGTGAACCAGGTGGGAGGGGTTTCCATGAGTTTTGGGGGGGGGATCAGATCTCAAGAAACAGGGCTCACCCCAAAGGCCTCCTTTTTTTTCTTCTCTGAATTCCAAATGGCTGGGATTTTTGGGCCATTTTTTGGCAAGTTTCCCTGATAAAAAGGGGTGAAGCATTGAAGGATGAATCTTATTTTTGAGGTTCCTTTGCAGCTGAAAAGTTTTTGGTGAGAATTTCTTCTCCATTGACTCTTGATGAATCTGAAAACCCTGCCATCGGTGTTCAAAGCGCCAAGCGGCTCATCAAACAAGGCAGCCAGCAGTGAGTTGTCTTTGGCGGCCTTGAGAAGGCTTCAAAAGACGCGGCTACTTAAATGTCCCAGGAAGTTAGTAAAAGGTTATATTGTAAGTAGGTGATAACCTCAATATATTCCATTTCTAACCAGGTTTTTTTCAACCCATTTACTAACCATTTAGTAACTTCCTGGGACATCCAAGGAAGGTTTAAATATCTGCATGGTCGCCTTTGAGTAAAGAAATGGTTGCAGATAGTTCTAGTATATAGTTGGTATGTTTGCACTGCTTCCCAGTAGAAAAATAATGGAGCTTCAAAATCACTGTTCTTGGTGGAGATGCGTAACACACACAACTAAGTGTAAAACACACACAACTAAGTGTTTGCTCCACTTCTTCCAACATAGGAAGCATGTTGGAAACCCCACAAACGACATGGTCGAGAAAACAATGATCACAAACTCTTCAACTCACCCAATGTGCGCAAAGAACATAACGACACAAACATAGCAAGTGGTACCTGCTGGACGATGTGCAAAGAATGCAAGCCAATGCAGTAAATAAACAATACTTGCCTTGGGCGTTGCGGGTGCTGCCATACTGACATCAGCAAACAGCAAAAATCTGAGCAGTTCAACATTAAAATCATCCACGGATCTGTCGAATTCACTGGTTAGGTGCTCAGCATTTTCGTTTGGGGGTTTTGGCAAAAAGGCACCACTTTGTACTAGTAAATAGCAACTTGTCCGGTAGCTCCGGGTGAAAAGGAAAGCAGCTTCCGAACATCGGCCCGTTCAAAAACACAGCGAAAAACGGACAGCTGGGGAAGAAACCCATAGAAGCGCGGGGTGTTTTTGCAGGCTTGTTTTGGATTATCTGCGCAGATACCTTTATGCGTTCTTGCTCTTCTAGGGGTTAGGGCACATGTGTAGATGGCTGCGAAAAGAGCCAAAAAATGGGCCAGGTCTGTATCAAAAAAACACCTTTTGTGTTGCAGATTTTTGGAGGCAGGTCTATGACATGCCTCCTGTGTTATTCTAAGAATGCAAGTTGCTGGGAAAAGCCCGTACAAGCTTCAAAGGACTTCCAAGATGAGGAACCGTGAGCTGTTCGAGCACATGATTTAATGATACACCTTAATCAACATGCAGCAACCATGTTAGTTTTCCAGAGGGTGCCCTATTCAATAAAGAAGCGGGATATGATACTAATCTATCCACTGCAAAAACGTTGATACATTTTGCTTGTTGTAACTCGGGTAAACAGACCTGTCCCTAGTCACCGTTAAATCAAGGTACAAGAACCGGCCGAGAAGATGAGAAACTCCAATGACATTGCTGCCATATTCATAACTGACCTTGTGGGCGAAGGTGGTCACAGAGTCAAAGCCACAGACGCTTCCCCAACCCAAAAAGGAAGGCAAGCAAAACCTTCTCAAACGTTGGTGGTTGAACCAACCCATTTGAAAAATAGGCGCAAGTCAAATTGGATGCTGTTTCCCCCACAAATTCGGGTGAAAATTCCAAAAATGTTTGAGTTGCCACCACACAGTACAAATTGTAGTTCATGACCTTCAATGAACATATCGCAGTTGACATCCGTGTGAAAACATCCATTTGTTTCCAGCTTTTTTTCGCGCTGCCAAGTTCTACTCCCGAGACTGGTGGAAAAAAACATCGAATTTTTGGTTTGGCCCAGGGACAAATTTGACCTGCAGGTGCATCCAATCATACCTTTACAGCACAGGTTGAGCAATGGAGAATCACCAAGCGCTGAGCAAGGAGATGGGATGAAAATGCGAATTGATGTGAGTTTTGCAAATGCTAGAACTCAAGAAGAAAAAAAACGCTGGATGCTTTCCCATCCAATTGGATTAATACAAGTCTTCAACCAGTTCCAACCACTACTCAAACCCAGGTATTTAACTGTAACTGACATGCTATTACAAGACTAGGTTTCTCTCTCCAAATCACCGTTTTTTTTAAGGATCCCATGGATTATTGCCAGGATATGATATTGAACGGCATGCCTTCACCGGCAAACCCACCCACTTCCCCAATGGCTGAAGCTTCCCACCCCATCCATCCATCCCTCCCTCCGGGGCTTCGAAAAGTTTTCACGAAGAATGGCAAAGGGTGCGACCACCTGGATGAGCCACACAAACCTTGGAGCCAATTGGCGGCCTTTACGGTGTTGGAATTTTGGGCGTTGGAGGATGATTGGTCGATCACCCATGGAAGATGGGGGTGGGTGATTTTGCCTTTTTAGGATTTTAAGGGAGAAAACCCGTGAATAGTACAACGAAAAGCCCTGAAAATTAATGGCTGGAACCCATAAAATGAAGGGTTTGGATGATGATTTTCCTTTTCAAGTTGAGGTGATGTTCAGATTCCACGTTCTTTCTCTTATGGATGCCCTCTACACGTCTTCATGACAAAGTATGAAAATATCATCCATATCACACATGTCATTAAACCCAACATGTATCAACTAGACTACTTGTATCGTACACGTGCATCTTTTGTATCTCGCTTCTACTCTATCACAAGAAACCCAAACATCGTGTTGGAATCCTGCTAAAATATATGTTCCCTATATCTTTTTCCAAGTTAGAACCCCCGACAAAACAGATGAAGCCAAAAGAAAAATGCTTGCATCAGCGAGGTGCCGAAGCCCAAAGTAATGCAACCAACTGGGTTTCTTTCCGCCAAGCGCCTCGGGGTATCGCCACAACGATAGCTTAGGATGGCTCTTTTACATGCTTTTACCGGGGGTCCAACCGCACGGGAAATGCGAAACTTCCAGTTTTTGACCATATGCCATCACCAATGTACCTTTCAAACCTCCGTAGAACCTCCTAACTTTTTTGTTGATGAGATTTTGTATCTGCACATATCTGAGATTGAATTTGATGCTCAAGAGACCCAGAAACGATAGATGTTGCTCTTGATTGCTACAAAGCTCTCCTGGGCCGATCCAACGAACAAAGTCTCCAAATCTTGGGAGACAAGCCATGGGATTTTTCTGAAAAGTTATACAAAAAATGTCAACATCCCGGCGCATATCATCTGCAAATTGGAATTGAAGTATCCCAAAATCAAGCTAGTAAGCAACAACAGTAAGGAAACTGCATCTTAATTCAGGCTTCCGGCTGCCTCATATCACTAAGTGTTTTGCTCATTATGTAACCCAAAAATAAACCCTTCCCCCACACCCCACCACCCCTCAAAAAAAAAAACGTCAAAAAACACGGCACACCCCGTTTTTTTCGAAAACTCGCACCCTCACGACCTGGTTGTCTCTTTTTAGCCTCCAAGAAACCGCATCGGGTGGATCTGGTAAAGAACTGACCTTTACTGCCAGCTCGTGGAGATTGTTACATTTCTCCACCAGTTGATCTGGGCGCAACGCGGAAGCTCCCCAAGTGGCTTGGGAGAGTGGGTTGGAGGATGGAAGATTTTTCAATCTCACCCTTGTTTTTTTTGAAGAACGGGGGGGGGGGGACGTACTATTGACTTGACAAAGGCTGATCTTTTAAGATGTTGCTGTTGTAGGGGTCGATCTCTGCTGAGATTTATTTATATACTGTAAAAAAGATGTTTTCAATCACAAAAGGCTTACTATATAGCTTACGTTTCAAAGTGTTTTCTTATGCAAATACTGTATTATTTCCAACATCGACATCCATCAAGGATCATGAGGGTATATGTTCGTTGAGCTACAACTTTGACGTAGTGACGCAATGATATTTTTGGTTTAGATCATGTAGTTATATAGATCTTGAAAATTACCAAGTAGCACATGTCAGGTATCAGTGTCCCCTTGTCCCTGCAAAAATCACCGAAAAAAGAAAGCTACCCCGAGATGTGCATAACATGAGGAACCAAATTGTAAATTGAAGGTGGTGTTCTTTGCTGTAGCTGCTTCTTTGCTGCATTCTTAGGAAGGCTTTCTTTATTTACATGCATTATGCCATATCATATTATTACTGGTACAGTAATGCCACGGGCAGAAGTTTGAGGGGGAGAGAACCTATCAGCCAAAGAAAGAATTTGCCTATAGAATGTTATGATTTACCTTTTGTACGCCCGGAAACTGAGTGAAAAATGGTGGGTTCACTTGGACGTCATAGGTCGATGAAGTGTAACAGTGTAACGGAGTTGTCTGATCAACAATGGTCTTAGAATCTCGGTCAGGTGGCGCAGGGAAACATGCTGATTACCGGACTAGAGAATGTCCAATCCATTGTGAAATGCACTACTAGTTGGTGGTTAAACCAACCCATTTGGAAAAATATTAGTCAAATTGGATCATTTCCCCAGATAAGGGTGAAAGTAAAAATATATGAAACCACCAGCCAGGCTACTTTTGCCCCAGGGCTCCCCTTTAATAAGAATGAGAAATTCAACTGAAAAACACCGCCCGTCGAATCGACAAATATCCCGTGTTGGTGGAGAAATGATGTCTAGCTTGGTTTCCTTCACTTCCATCTATGAGACATGAGGACGACATCTTTTTCGTTCAGTTAAGATGATATCGTAAATAGTAATGATATACAAATATCATACTCAAAGTTCAGTGGCTTAGTCATTTCAAGTGGTGGGATCTTGTCACATAGAAGTATGAAGGCTGATTTATTTTTCGAAAGAATGCGGTGTCACTGGAAAAGCTCGCATTTCAACGGCGAAAAAAAATCATCAAGTCCTCCCCAACTAGGAAAGAAAATCGTTGAAACCATAGTAGTAGCAGTTGCCACAGTACTTGCAACAAAACCGTTCAGGTCGAGAAATATTGGTAACTTCAAAATTTAAAACTTCAGGTCAGGGAGCCAATGGAGGCACAGTTTGAACCAAGTTTCCGAACTGATCTTGACGATTTTTCTCCTCTTTCTCCTCTTTCGAAGGATCCTTTTTGGGTTGCACCGTCCTCGGGCAGAAAAAAGCGGTGAAGGCAAAAATTACGGAAAAAACACTGCGATGAAAAAAATTTCAATGATATCCTGGTTGGTGGTTTCAACCCATCTGAAAAATATTGGTCAAGTTCTTTGCAGCACTGCTTCCTATGCTATTGGTATCGGAAATTCTTATCCTTACTTCAGGATATTTAGGTTCAACCTGTCACAAGATAGCACTCACTTTTTTCAATGGAAATGCTCGGAGGTAACTGCAGCGGAGTTAAGTCAGAAACTTGCCAGAACCATATAACACATTCACAGAAGCGTCTGTTGTGTTTTGGCTACAAACAACTCTAGCAAGTTATAACCACCCCTCCTTCAGACTGAGCATTCCCCATCTTGTGAGCGGTTGAACCTTCTCGGCTCGCTGGCATCTCAAAATCACCCAAGTTTAGGTGAGAAGGACCTGAGAATCCGGCGGACTGAAACTCAGAAAATGGTAAATCAGCAATGCATGTATGATTGGTAACCAGGTGCAATTGCAACTGCGGAGCATTTTTTAGGACACATGTTGGGTAAGCGTACGCAGCCATGGTGGATGCGGTCCTGGGGGGAACAATTTGATCACCCTTCCAATAGCAAAAAAATCTTGCATGCTAACTCGAAAACGTGGGTATGCCATCCATTGAGATAGTCGATTTCGACTAAGGTCATCTGCCCAGGAATTATCCTTGCCTGGGATGTGTGAAATCTGCAAACTCATCTGATGCTGAAAGGCCCATTGAGAAATCCACTGCAAAAAAGTTGCTGTAGGTTCCTTAGTACTCAACTGTCTGTTGATACTGGATTCAGCCGATGTATTGTCAGAGCTTGCTGGAAGGCAAATCTGCATTTGGTCGAAGTGCAAATGTTGCGACGCGGCCATCAATAGTGCTAGCTGAGCCAGTACTTCAAAAGCTGAGATTGTGCATCTTTAGTGAGTTTGGGACGAAAGTATCGTAGCTGTGACATTGAGAATTGCTCACTGAACCACACAATGGATTTGGATGTGATAATCCAACCTCCAATACCAAAAGATTCGTGTTCGGCAAAAGCATCGGCTGCTGCTCGCATAACGCCAGGAGGCGGTAACGCCAGTGGATATATGTGTGAGTTGCGATGCAAAATGGAGCGAAACCATAGTAATTTCTTTCTGGTTTCGTTGGTCAGTGAGAAGTTTTGTTGCATAGGTGCACAAATTCTGACCCATTGAAGTTTGGATGTTTTTGGAGCAATTGGTATGTCCAGCTTATCTCGCACCATTTGGTGTCCGATTTCAACTACACGTCCACCCAATGGAAAAGCAAAGTGTGGATGTGCTTGTCGAATGTAGCCTTTGGAATCCAACGATGAGACAAAGGCGGCCCATGATGCAGCCGGAATCGAGAACAATGTTGCTGGTGGTGCATACAGATTTTTGTAAAGAGGTGCCAGATGTGGACGGAGGTGTTTGGCGATAGCTGTGAACCAAATCAGCATACCAAGCAACTGTTCCATTGTTTTGGCTGAAACTTGATGGGCGTCCAGAGCATCTTGAATCAAAGACAAAAGACGTTCAATCTTCGTGTCAACCAATTGGACCGTATAGTGGTGCAAGTCGAAGATCCATCCAATCCAGAGAATCTGTGTCCCCAGTTGAGCTTTTTTCCAACTCAACGGCGTGCCCAGTAGCATCAAAAATACCACAACGGTCCAGGTCATTTGACGAAAATGGGAGTTGGGTGCCCACATCATGAGGTCGTCCACGTAGAGCCATGCTTTATGAGGTGCTCCTAAGACCTGATGTAGCAAACGCAGTAATAGTGCTCCCATGCGACTCCACCAAAATGCTGAGAAACGTCCTCCAAAATGTGCTACACGATAAGCAAAATATCTTGACTGAAATTGAAACATGACCAATCCACGATCAGATTCCCGTAGTCGGATTTGCTTATGTGCAGCTTGGATATCCAGTGATAGGCCTGACCAAGAAGAGCCGCAATCTGATGGTTGAAGTGTTGACCTCACATCATCCACGGTGGGTAAGATCATAGTCTCAGGAAGGATGCATTGTTGGTTCACATTGCAGCAGGAGCTGTCGAGCACCAGGCGTGATTTTCGTCCTGATGCTTGTACCACGTTGAGCTTACCCACTGCGCATTGTGACCATCTGCGTTGTGCTTCAGGCAGACCCCCTGGGATTTCCTCGATCCAACCTTGTTTGAGTTCTTCTTCGATTAAAGACCAATTTGAGTCAAACGAATGGAGGTGGTCTGATGGAATTTCATTTTGTGGTTTCTTTGGCCAAATGTGACTTGGAGGTATTGGATCCAGAACACCTGTAGGAACACCCTGTTGGAGATGGAGATGGAGATCTGCATCTGGATCCTGGGTCAAAGTTGCCAACGCCTGCAGGATGTAGAGTCGGAAATGTTGGTGTTCTGGTATGGACCAATCCAAGTTGATGCCTTGTTGTAAGGCCCACTGGTGGAAAATCTGTTTCAACGGATTGAGTTCATGAGGAGTCAGCGGTGCTTCATCTCTCTGATGCTGTAAGTTGTTGAAGACCTTGTCGACCAGTCCATTCTCTATGCCGAAATGAAACAGATTTTTCCGAAGATGGTCGAAAATGTCTGTTCGATGTGGAACTGACCAGTCGGCTGAACTTGGCAAACCCCCTCCATCATTGATCATCAGTTTGGTGGGAGTCCTGGGCTCTCGACAAAAGGGTTGATCTCGTGGAAGAGTCTGATTAGAAGAAGAGCATCGCTTCGTCATAATCTGTGCGACTGCCATAGCCAGAGCTTCCGGATATTCGGCCGTGGCCGCACTGAGGTACTGTCCATTCTGAGTCCTTTTACCTGCAAAAGATGGATGAGGGGATAGACAACTGCACCAACCTGCTAGTGATGCTATTTCAGCGTCATTCGCACACATAAGCCACGATTTGGAGAAGTTCATGCCCCAATGGCATGCCGCTACATGTGCACAGGTAGCATTCCAATCTCGTAACATATCTGTGTTGTCTTTCAGCAATAGTGTCATAGCAGTTGGAGGGGTTTCCCATCCTGTCAGAGCCCCTTTGCTGTTGGCAGCATGAAGGATTGTTCGACCACGAAGATGGATTTCTTCCTCCATCTGAAGTCGTTCCCATTCCACCACGTTGAGATCGGCTCGACCTTCTGGTTCTGCAGGTGTTCTCAGTGGCTTTGGGCCCGGCTGTTTCAGCTTCAATCTTGAATATTCCCGGCATGGAGGAGCACACCAGATTCCACCGACATATCCATTCCAAGCTGCATGAAGAATGCGTTCAAAATTGACATCACAAAGGATGTCCCAACCTTGTTCAAAGTCGAGTGGTTCCAGAGTGTCAATCTGG
This sequence comes from Breviolum minutum Mf 1.05b.01, assembly GCA_000507305.1. Taxonomy (NCBI): domain Eukaryota; class Dinophyceae; order Suessiales; family Symbiodiniaceae; genus Breviolum; species Breviolum minutum. The sequence goes on from DF240756.1 coordinate 37,366, forward strand.
AGCTGGCGACAAGCATTGAAAATTGGTGCATTTCTGCCTGCAAAAAGGTCAACAAAAAAACGTCCTGGGGAAGGGATAGCAAAACTCCCAGGAGGGGGATCCAGAGGTAGCGGTATAGGGTTCTGAAGTGACTCTGTTTGATGTACCGCCTCATCAACAGGGTCTGCTTGCTCCTGTGTTCATGTCTTGGAGCCATGTGCATGGGCTCCATGTTTGTGTCCACAGGGCTTGCCATTGACCATAACTGCGCATAAGTGTGCATATTTGCACCCTTTGCTTGTGCAAGTGCCCTTTTGAAACCTCTGACATAACGGTCGTTTTTTCCCTTCTTCCATGATGAAGGTTGCCAACTTGTGTGATTGGTCACTGTGATCTGATTGCTTCAGTCCAGGCTTCTTGATGGGAGGCTTCTTCGGCGGCTTTGGAGCGGCTGGAATTTTTGGAGTGTTTTGACGTGGCCTGGGCTGTAATAGCCCAAACATGTCTGCCCGAGCTGAAGTGAGCTCATTCAAAGCATCGTTGAGCGACCATTTTTGCTGCAGCATAGTGACCACCTCGCCCCACAAGTACTTATCTGCTTCTAGCAACTCGTGTAAGTTCACCGACCGGAGCATTGATTCGGCAGAATGACGTCTTGTGGCCAGGTTGAAGAACTTGTCGTCAAACTTCTTGAAGATCTGGAGGTGTGCTGCCCCAACCATGACCCAAGCATTTCGAAAGACGCACTGAGTTTTCATCAGCCATTCAGAGGAAAGTCTCATAGAGTCCAAGGGAATCTCGGGTGTCTCGTCCCATAGAGCTCCCAACAACTGTGCCTCTGACCTGATAGCTTTGTGTGTCTTCGCCTCTGTCATCTCCTGGTACTGCTTTTGCGACATCCTGATCTGCCATGGGATGTATTTGATCGCTTGGCCAGGTTTCATATAGTGATGTATCACTGAGAGGAGGCGGATTGATGGGGTGGTGTCTGGTGTCAGCAATTTTCCTGGATAATTGGTTTGAAAGGTTTCTACCATTTGAGCCACCGCTTCTGGAGTCAGTCGAGGTGGCGCCAGTTCATGCCATACTGGGCTAGTCACTGGATTCAATGGAGTCGAAGTTGTTGAAGTGACTGCTGATGACGAAAATTGTTGAACCACCGTTCTACATTGTGCCAAGAGTCGTCTCAACTTTCCTGCCACAACAGTTGTCATGACATCTGTGGTGTCTGGATTGAAGCCCAATGCTGTCCAGGTTTCGTTGGGAATCTGTTGTAAAAGTGCATTCCCATCTGTAGACTGAACAAAGGTGAAGGCCATGTCTGAAATGGTGAGGAAACCTTGCGCTTGGATCCACTGCCGAGCCTTCTCGGGTATGTCCAATTCATTCATCATCGCTCCAAAATCTGCTTTGCTATCCATGGAAGCCATGTTGGACGGGAAATGTCACTAATAAGAAAAAGAAAAGGTCGACTGTGAAAATCTTAATGTGTGATGTGTCAACTTGAGAGAGAGAAATCACATTGTTGTGCTTGAGTGTTACCTTGTTAAACGGACACTCGCTAGTCATGGATATGGTTGCATTGACAACTAATGCCGCGGCAAGAGTCGAATGGAAAGAAAAAATGATGGTGCAGCGAGCACACAGATCATGACGAAATCACGCATCATATCACCCGGCACTTGTTCGAAGTGTAAGTGGCAAGATCTGGGTTTCCTGACTGTGGATAATCACCGGTAGCCTTGGGGCAGTGTGGTGAATCACGATGATGGTCATTGTGAGATGCATGTCAGGAGATCAATTGGGACAGCGAGTCCCTATATGACCCAAAAGACTCATCTGGTGATTGATGATGTGAACTGATATCCATGACCCTGCAAGCACATCAGAAAAACGCAAAAAAAAACATTTTGCTGCGATGAAATCTTACCTAGCAGATCGATCAAAAATGGCTCTGCATGCTGCTCTGCGGCATGGCCACTGAATTGTGGAAAGTTCAATATGTATGGCTGAGGATCTCAGTGAAGCTCCACATCGAGTTGTCCATCCTTTTTCATTGAAAGTAAAAAGTTTGGAAGTTGCTGTGTTGGCCGGTGCTTCAATCATAGCATGGCAACATCCTGCTGGTCCATTTTGTACAAACAAAACCTCGTGTATTGATGTCCTATGGGGTGAATCTTCCGATGTGTCTGAATCTGAAGTATCGGTCGAAGAGGAGCTGGTGGACGATGATGAGCTATCCCAAAGAGAATTAGAGTCAATGGCATTGGATCCTTCCAAAAACATTTCCAATTCATCTTCCATGGGCATGTCAAAAGCTTTAGGCAATGGTGAGAGTTCTATCAAAATTGGCGGTTCCGGTATCGGAGTTTGGCCTCCTCGCTGTAATGGGCGAAGAGCTCGCCAGCCATTACGAACTGCTGATGCCACTTGCGACTGCACCCATAAAGCTTCTATTGTATCGTCCCGTGAGTACAATTGTACTGACCCACCTGTGTGATGTCCTTGAAGTTTGCGCGAAGATTCTGGCAATCGAAGTTGCGCCGCAGCTGACAAAAACGTCACTTTCAGTGAGTGAAGCGTCAGTTGATGTGCCTGCAGGGCAGACAGAGTGGGTTTGCCCCAAGGTGTTTGCGCCGCCCATCTAAGTGCCTTCAACGCCGCAGCATAAGGTAACGGTGCATTTCCTGTAGGGGAGTGGTATTCGTCCAACACGGGAATGATGAAGTCTGGGCAGAAGGGGTAACTTCGATAGACTGCAGCTTGAAGTGCCTTCAGCCAACAATAAACCCAGGAAGTCTGAGGAGAATCGCCTACAAAACCTGAAGTTACCACAGCAAAAGGTTGTCCACTCCGCGTTGTCTTAGTCATTCGACAAGTTCCACGCAGTGCCCCTGTAGCCAAGTTTAGAGATGTGACTTGGATGCGTTGTAAATCGGCATACCGTAAGGATCCCCAGCATGCCAGGAGGAATCCTCCGAGCAAGAGTCTTGTCCAATCTGGTGTGTCTGGATGAATGATGTGAAGTTCCCAGTTGATCAAAACCCACAAAGGAACAGGAACTGCTTCCTTTCGGTCTCTGGGTTGCGATGAACCTTTGGCAAAACTTGTAATCAGGGCATTGTTGAGTACAGTTGCCATGTCATCCATCAAGGCTGTTTTTACCAACCATCTGAGCCCCCGAATAATATGCATTGGCTGAAGACGAACTGCTTTAACATCATGTTTGGCAGCATCTTTTGCCAAAGAAAGGATTTCCACCAAATGTTGAAGCGACATTTCTTGCCAAGAGATACCCAAATGATTCATCCATGTGATAGTGGTATCAATAGCTCGGCTATAGAGGTCCAAAGTTGAGGGTCCAATGTGGCTCAAAAGTTGCGTTACCACGACTGCAAAAGTTCGTTGATGACCGAACTCCTCCCAAATCTGAGAAGCAGGTCCAATGGATTGTAGCAAGTCCTTCAACCATTGTTCGTATTGAAGTTTGGCAATGGTCCAATGTTGCAGTGATGTCTGAAATCTTGTCCGAGATATCCCGAAGTAGGAGGGACTAAGCCACGTTGATGAACTTGTCCCTGGGATTTCAACAATGGTCTTGTTGCTTCATTGGATGAATCAGGTGCACTTTTGGATTGGACTAACAAGCTTCGAGGTGGAGGTCTTGGAGAAGGTATTGGACACGGATGTGAAGCTGGAATGTTTACTGGACGTTTGGGTCCTCGCCCCAAAGGTGGAGGAAGTCCACCCACATGTAAACAAGGAATCTGCGTCCGCGGTTTGACTGGTCTGTCCTCTGGCAGTATCCAGTTCACTGACGCCTTTTTCATGTTTGGACCAAAATGGTCTAGGACCGGAGGTATACGTTAGGGCAATCCAAAGTAACCTACCGAAAGGCTGAGTTCCAAAAAGTCTCCACTGGAAAAAGGTTTTTTTTTTTGAGCTCTGGACTGAAATGCGATTCAGCAGGAGGCATGATGGCTGTTATTGCCTTCGTTTTGCAAAGCGATGCGTTGATCAAATATATGTCAACTTGATGTAAGATGAGTGCGACTCCCCTGAAATTAGCAAGGACCCAGCAAAAAAAAAAGATGCTTGCGAAGCATTGATCAGTTGAGGTCCCAGCTTCAATCTGGGGCCACATATCTAATGTCCTGGAATCGTGGTGTCTGAAATGTTTCAGTTCCCCAAAATGCAATAACACAGAGGCGTCTGTATTGCACATCAACGAGTGAGACTGATTTGTTGCAACATAGTCTCGCTTCAGCAAAACGATAGCAGAAATCTGCGATTTTTTGACGGAGCTCGGTGATGTAGATATGCCATGACGCTATTGGTCATTGCCGGACTGGCCGGTCTAAATCAAAAATCCCATTGCTTTGGCAGCGTCGTTTCACCAACTTGGGTTACTACTGCTCACGCTTGTGCATTTCTTCACGGATACGAAGTGCCAACTGTTGCATATCAAAGGAACCATCCACCTGACGATTCAAATCGGCTGTGGCGACACGGATCGCTGGCCGAAGAGGTGTCCAAACACCTTGGTCGTCTTCAAATCCTGAAATTTCGATATGTTCGCCGGAATGGATGGATGCTCTTTCAGCAACTGCAACCTCCCAAGAACGGTTGTTGTTGACACATTTCCAGCATACGAGGTGATCTCTGTCGCAAATGGAACATAGCCCAGTGCCTAGACGCTCAAAGGTTGTGGTTTGGACATCGTTTGGGCTTTTAACATCGCATGGTTCTTGCTGTTGCAAAAAGATGTCATGTGTATGGGCACACTTACATGCCATGCAGCCATGCACTTAGACAAAAATTTCCCTGAGGTTTGGGAATGGTTATATACTTTGCACCCCACCCAACCCAGTCTTTATAGCTTTTGCACACATACTGTGCTATCTGGAGTGCTGGAGACTGGGTTCGCTGCATTCTGCTTCACTTTCTTGATGCCAGCTTACCACCCACCCCACCCTTTTCAAAAATATCGTATCTAAAGTGTGGCTGCTCTCTATAGAGCACAGGTAGTGATGCATTCTGCTTCGCTTTCTTGATGCTAGCTCGTGCGCTATATATCCCCAAACCGAAGCTACCATATTTGGAGCCGCGGTTTGGTGAACCATTCTTATTTACCGTTTTGTAAGTTATCAGTTATATAGGCAAAATATCAAGTTAGAGATACGTAGGGCGTATTACAAACATGAGATTTTTCATTTTCACCCTACAGATGGTCCGAAAACACCAAAAAAAATTGGTCGGTAGCCATTTGGCTTTTGAGTGCGGGGGTATATCGCACTTCCTGGCTTTGGTCTTAGTGTGTCCGCGCTTTTTTTTTACCTTCACCATAAATCAAAGAAGTGCCCCAGCAGCATGCCCAGGCCAAAAAGGCTCAGATCCTCCTGGTGCAAAGTGGGCACGCGGTGGGACAACCCCCCTTTGCTTGATGCAAAAAAAATCCCTGTAGAGTTAAGATCTGGACAGAAAAATCTCATGACAGAGTGCTTGAGTTTCAAATGGGTTTGGAGATGTACTATTTATATACGTGTTTTGATGCCAACTTCTCCGTAGGCATTTTGTTCAGAAACATACGTGGTTGTGAGATAGATTCCCTGTGTCCCAGTGGTCATGGCGGAACCCTCCCAGCCGAATGTTCAGCTTGCGCTTGGAGCATGGAAATCGGTGCGTGGCTAGCCCCAAATTGTAACATTGTATGTTTTGCAAACATCGTATATTTATATTTCAAAAAATCCTTCAACTATAAATCGGTAAATTTCAGCGCCCAAAAGAAACATAAGTTGGGTTTTGGTTCAATGGAAAACGGTGTTTTGTTTTGAGGCCCTGGAAAAGTGGCATGGTCACATGAGGATGTGGCTGAAGTGGCTAATGACATGAAAGGTGGCTTACCTATTTCCCTCCACACACTGATTCTGTCGGAAGAGTTCAAGGGAGGTGATTTGGTTCAGCTCAGTTGTGAATTGTCACGGCCTGCAGCTACTGAAATAGCATTGAACCACTGCTGGCTTCGCCCCTTTATCAAGAAATTCCCTGACAAAGTGGCATCTGGATTTTTTATCGCTGACGTGTTGCTACGGGTTGACAAGATGATGAAGAATAAACTCTTACAGCCCATAAACCCAGCTGATACCAAAACCACGTTGGCCCAAACAGAAGCTAACCGCATTAAGAAGCTCACGGGGGCACTGCGCTATCTTTGGAGGTCCAGTATCCTGACTTTATATAGTTATGGTTCCAACAGGTTTGAATCACTTATATGATATGTGTGTTGTTTGTTTTTAAAGTTTTGAAAGAAACATACAAATGATATTCCCCTGTTCTCACCGGTTTTCTTCAGGTCACGGAGCACACCACCCCAGAGTTTTGGAGTTGAAATCATTGCTAGTGAAATCGCCTTCAAGATCAAGACAAAGTCTGGAAGACGAGGACATAACTTTGTTTTTTATATCTCCACACTTTAGCCCAAAAGAACTGTTCAAATTTCCATGAAATGTCTGGCTTTCTTCCCTAATACAGTCCTGAAAATAAACCAAAGGGATACACATGCACCCCATTGACGTGCAGGATGATGAGGCCGAGCCAATCGGTGATGTCGAGGCTGCTGAGCAGGACAATCATGGGGACCAGCCAATCGAGGATGCTGAATCTCCTGCGGAAGGTGTGGAGGAGTGTGAGGAAGAGGCCAAAGAGCAGGATGATGAAGTATCTTTGGATTGTACTCTTGGAGATTCTGACAGTGATGATCATGACTCGGTTCTGTCTAAAAAGACTTCTTGGAACTAGGGGAAGAAAGGTCACCATCACCATCTTCTGAGCCCAAAGACATAAGAGCTTACCTCCTGGACTCACCTATCCCTGGCAAATCTGACCGCTTGAATGATTTGGAAACACATGCCTTTTGCATGGACTTGATGAAGCACTTTCGGGAAATCGATAGCCCCATCTTGACTGAGCCCCTTTACAGAGAATACATCAAGCACTGTGAATGGTCTTTGAGAAAATTTGGTGAAAGGGCACTCACATGGTTGATCAAAAGGCACCATTTCAAATTCTGGCAAATGCATTTCAAATCGCAACCCTTGGATGAGGACAGGGGGTCTCAAAAATGGTTTTTTTATGTTTTATTTCTTCTTATTAAGACCTGACACAATTTCCACAAATCCTATTTTCCAACTCTAGTTTCGCCACACGAAGGAGGACCGCCATGATGACACCAATGGCTCCGCTAACTCCAAAAAAAGGAAGGTCGAGGAGGCTTAGTATATGGGTTAGGGGGATGGGTGTTTTGAAATGAAAGGCCATGGATTGAAGCTGTGGTTTTTGCAACTTAGAAAATTTCATCCATCGTCGTAACATCCCATAGAATATTTCTTGATTAAATGAGCCCATCGTCGCAGCATCCTAATATTTCTTGATTAATTGAACTTCCTTTCGCCCAGGCATGCATCAACAGGATTCTTGAAGATGTGGCTTCAAAGCCTTTTGCTCACAAGGGGGCCCCAGAGCAGAACATGAATCCGGAAATTGAGACCCCACCATGTGCGGGCCGAATGAGAGCACTCATGGGTGATGAACAGTACACACCTCCCCCAGTTGGTATCCAAACGGTCCTTTGGTTGGAACCGAGTGTAGTGAGTTTTAGGTAGGTCAATTTGGTACAATCGGTATTTTGATAACTAGAGCACGTTAATTGCAGTATGTGTTTTTTACCACCTGCAGGTCAATCAAGATCTCTTTAGAAGTCAGTACGTTATTTACTTGTTCGTTTAAACTTGAAAATATATAGATACACGATTTTACCTTTCCAACTCTGTAGCTTTGCCTGCGATTAAGGCGAATGGAATGAAAAAGCACAAGGCTAAGCACAATGAGGGTGACTCTAAAGCTGCTGTTGGGAACTCTCACCTTTTCCGTGGCTATGATTTGAAAGCATTGGGGGTGCCAAGAGAAGCATGGCCTTGCCCAAAGAAGCAACATCATGGCAAGTTCTCTTACACAGTTTCAAATCCGGAGAATGGAAGTGTGCCTTTTAGTGAAACCAAGCATGTCGCTTTTAAATTGTTTGTTCTACGTCTTGAATAGTTAGATTTTAAATTTCCCGAACTTAGTCTCCCCGAACTTGGCCTCCCCAAACTTGGTCTCCTCCAACTCAGGCGATCGAAGTGCTGTTGAAGGTGCGGGCCTATGTGATCAAAAAGCTGGGGTCTAATGCTGATGATTGCGATGGCCCTAGCAGGAATCAGGTTACATGGGCCAAAAATGGTGGTGCTAGCAATTGCCAAAGAGCAAGCCTTTTTTGACTAGTTTTGCAGAGCCATCTGGAGATTCCATAATCCATAACTTGCCAATACAAATATTTCAGGCCATGGCCAGAAGTATTGAACCGTTGGTTACTGAATGTTTTGCTGATAATCTAGATACTCGATATTCTATATTCATCATTCCTTTTGTTTCGATACTCCTTGGTAGGGTGGACCCAGTGTATGCTCTGATGTTATTTTGCGGCGGTGCTAAAGGACTAGCGCTGATTAGATGAGTTTGGAATGGTATTTTACTGCAATGTGAACATTGCAGAATGGGGTCTTTGGGATATAGCATCTCTTCCGGTAGAGGTGATGGATCGAGCCTGTCTGAAGTGTGCGGAAAAGTCACTACCAGTGGAATCAAACATAGGGTGTTAGAAGTGTCAAATGGCCCAACAATCCTTTCATGAGAAAGTTGCTTCAATTGCCCGAAAACTCGCCCACACGTTCTTTGCTGCGCAGGTGCGAGAGCTTCATCACGAGCATCCTTGCAGTGTCAAGCGATTCGTTCAGGCCATCCGTGATGCCTGGGATGGTGGGAGGTGAGGCAGTTGTCAATTGGCATGGTGTTCTGAATTGAATTTATGGTCATCGCATGTCATCGCATTGAAATTTACAATGCCATCACAACATGGAACAGGAAGAGTAAAGATCCCAACAAAAGATTGAATTCAAGATTCCTCTCTGCAGGGCTACTACGTGCTTGGCTTCAAAACGTCGCTGAGACTTTCTTCACCAGGTGCCGATCCAAGCTTAGGTGTGGGGCGCGTAAGCCAAAATGAATCCAATTGGGGGCTCCCCTTAAGGTTCAAAAGAATAATTGTGGGACTCTTATACCCCTGCTTCTGCAAAAGGTACTCACTGATACCTACAAAGAAACATGTAAGTACCAGCTCTTCAAGAAGTTTCTAAAGTTTTCAAATGCTTCTAAAATGGGAAATTCAAGCAGTATCACCTTTGGAATGTATCACCTTTGGAAAACGTATGTCTTAAATCCTTTCCTTCTAACAGCTCCTGAAAAGTTGCAAACTTTGTTGCAGGTGCTCTTTGCTGCTCGCAAACCTTCTGAAACAACTGGAAGGCAACTTGTGGGTTGGGGAGAGGAGATCATGAGCATCCGTTTTTTTCCCCATTCATGATGCCAACTGAGAAACACTTTATGTATGTATATTTTCCTTTCAAGTTGCCCTACCCCTAACTCTTGAAAGCTCTGTATGTCTATCTCTTGCAGGCCATGGTTGCAGCTCAACATCCAAGACGGCCAGGCTGTTGTGGGATGCAATGGCCTGGTGTGGGATTTGCCAGCGCAATACACTTTGTCTTTGACAAATCAGAAAAGCATAGAAATGCAATCATCATTCAATCGTCTTTGGAAAGGTGTTTTTGGAGTCAAAGTTTGATAGATGCGTTTGTTCCAGCATATATAAGCAATATCATGATGTTTTCAAATAAGCAGAAAATAGAATGCAACATTCAAGCTGCTTTTGAAAGGATTTTGGGGTTCAAATCCGCAACGAAGGATATACAGTACTTGTTTCTAGCTAATGGGAAAAGTCCCTTTGAAAGCAAAGGCTGCCATGAAGAGCATGCCATTCAAACCAACCAGTGACACCCGTGCTTCTTCGACTTGGAAAAGCAAGCAACGTGAATGGACGATGTCCGGCCTTCGCGCCATTGGTGCTCCGATGGTGGGGATTGCCAAATTCCTGGGATGGAAGCATCAACAACTTGGGAAAACATATAATCTGGTTTCCTCAATGTTTTCATACTTAATTGATACCAAATGGATTCATACTTAATTGGTACCAAATGGATTGCTTCAAAATACCACACCGTTTTGGTGATATATTCTATGTAGACATGCACCCTGAAGGCTATCATGACATTGGCAGCATTGGTTTTCTCCCAGCCCAATTTGAATTGGACACCGCTGGAACACCTAGAGAGCTTCAGCGGAGATATGAGCATCACTCTTGCAGAATGGAAGGACATGAAACTAAAAAGTGACAGTGCAAGGTGTTGACTTTTTAAAAACAAACTTACAAACCAACAAGTTGTTTACGTTTGAGCAACTTCTGAATTTTACATTATACATTAAATAGTTTTCATTGGTTTCATATTGTTCGCCCTGTATAGGCAGGACGGGAAGCAATCCCCATGGACATCCTTTACGACAACAAAGTGCAAGACATCCTTGATGATGGTGGATTTTGCAACTATATTTTTCAAGTCCTACGGCTTAGACCGGGGACTGGAAAGTTTACAGCCCCTGTATGCTCAAGCTGGGTATACATGATTCTTGGGTTAGATTGGTCATATCAACTTTGCATCATAACCCATTTTATCCTACTTTCAGGGAACCACTCCAAGTAAACAATAGAACGGGTATTGCCATGATCAGGGTCAATAGATATCACTTGGTCCTCCAACAACCCTTGTTCGGCTTTAACTTCTTATCGGTTTTCTCCCTTGGTCCCTTGGTTTCGATTACGGCTTTCGACAACCGGCTGACTAAGGAGTAGATCCAGCACTGGTCGCTCGGCAGGAAGGCCAATGGGTGATACAACGCACAAGTCGGTGCAGGATGCAAATTGCATGGTTGCTCGAGTGATTGTTCTTTTGGTTCTCTGCCAAGCTCGAAAGATTTGGTGGGTTTTAGAACAGCCTGTTAATTCTTTGCTGGCTCAACACATGATGTTTCAAGAGCTACTACGAATGCGTGAAGTTGATGTTCTACGTTTATCCACCCACATGCTGTGGTTTGGCGCTCCTTCTGCCAAACCAACTTGGCTTTACAGTAGTGCCTTGTTCAATTTGATTTCAAAATGTTCACTTTCAAAAATTTGTTCAAAGGCTATTGTAGTATATCATTTGTTCCATCCACCCCTTATAAGATCACCAAGTGCACCCAAACATTCCTCCTTCAAACGCCCTCACCACCACTTCAAACACCAGAAACACTCCTTCCAGAATGCAAAGTCAAAATCCAGGTGTGAAGGTTGTTTGGGTGAGTGGGTGGGTGTTTGGGGTGCTTGGGTTTGGGTCAGGGGGGTGTTTGGATTGGTGTTTGTGTGGAAACCACGATTTGTTTCCTTTATTCTTCATACGAGTACCGTAATTTTCAAATTCGTCCTAGGCAGAAACGAGATCAATGAGCTGAACCAGTTTGCAGACAGATCCCGAGTTCCAACCGGCAGTACCGAAATGGTGATCCGGTACAAAGACTCCAAGGGTCGTGACAGAATTAAAGGAGGATGTGATTTGAAGAAAAGCCAAAGCTATCCACGAAAGTTCTTTGGTATATACTTTGTTTGTATATTTTCAGTTCTTTTGATATATAAGCTTTTCAAGGGTGGAACAAACTAGGTTCTCCAATGGTAGTACCCGTTCTGTATTCTTCCCATCCCAATCGCGCTGCCACCCAAGGTTTGGAAAAGCAATGGCTGCAATTCGATCCAAGTATCAGAAAGCTCACCGCAGACAAGCACTTTCCTGGTTAAAAGCTGCCAAGAACGACAAATCCAGAAAAGTTGATTGTCGACCCATGATCAACAAAGCATGGGTGGCATCTGCAAAGCTAGAGCCTGTATACCAATTTTTGAGCATGTAAGCCTTTACTCATGGCATGCAGCTCATGGTTTAACCGTGGGATATCCATAGTTACAGTTCCATTTGAAAACAAATTGGATGCAAATTGATGTCTGCACTCATGACAGCCCGGGATTGGATTTAAAAAAGGATTCTGGTGACTTGCAAGTTGATTCATTTGTAGAGGTCAACCAATGGCAGGAAACTCCACCCCTTTCCAAAACCACTCCAGGGGCCCGCCCCCATACTTCCTTTCATTTCATCTATATTCATGCCAGGTCGCTTGGTGCTAAAAGCTGCCAAAGCTGGCCATGGAACAGGCAATCCATCCTTGGTGAAGAAGTGGGTTTGATTCAAGAAATTTGATGTGATTTGGAATGTTTGAAAAAAATCATCGGAAATGTCTGGTTGGAACCCCATGGTTGTTTTTTTTCACACTTTTTTGAAACAAAAAATGATGTGAATGGGAGAGAAAAACCGCCTGAATTGTAGCGAATGGCCGCGATCTGTATTTCTTGCCCAATCTTAGGTTTTTCAGTAACTTCTGCCTATAATCCCTTAAGGTTTTATCCGTGGGCATGGCGGGGAAAGCTGAGCCAAACAATGGTCGAAGATCTGCTCTTAGAAAGATAGAGGATCCTAAGCTAAAGAAAGTACCGGACCTTGGTCAAAAGAAAGGCAACCAAGTGAGGAAAGATCAGCTGAAGGTAAAGACTAAAGCTGAAGGAAAGGAAGTGAAAGAACGGGCGAAGGCAAAGGAGGCCAAAGCAGCAAAGGAGGCCAAAGAACAGGAGTTGAAAGAACAGAAGTTGAAAGAACAGAAGGCAAAAGCAAAGGCTGCCAAAGCAAAGGCAGCAAAGGAGGCCAAAGAACAGGAGTTGAAAGAACAGAAGGCTGCAGAAGAGGAGGCCAAAGCAAAGGAGGCCAAAGCAAAGGAGGCCAAAGCAAAAGCCAAAGCAAAGGCTGACAAGGAGATCAAGAAAGTCAAGGAAAACCAAAAGGAGAAGAAGAACGAGGATGGAAAGAAGGCACCAATCACACCTCCACCACGAAGGATGTCTTTCAAGTCACCAGAGTCAAGCACTCCAGAATCAGTGGCTGAAGCTGCATGTGCTCAGCTAGATGCCAAGAGACAACAAGCTGAAAGTGCTATGAAGAACGACCTGAGGAAAGCTTTGGAGAAAGCAGAGATGAGTGCTGAGATAGATGCTCACAACTTGGAGGAATTCCTTGAGATTTGCGTCGCTGAAAACCCAAGCTCATCTTCGATTGAAAAGAAACTACGTGGAACAATTCCAGTGAATCCATTCAAAGATGACCAGTTGAGAAGAGACGTCTTGAGGGAGAAGGAAAAGCAACATGAACAGAATGCCATCGTTGCCCAAGAGACAAAAGAAGACGATCAAGATCAAGAGGCAGAGGACAGTGAGCATGAAGAAGAAACAGAAGAAGAGATTTCAGAAGAAGAAGAAAGTGAGGTTGAGGAATGTCCACACCAAGTAGTTGCAGCTGGTGGGGATGGAGATGACATGGATGAAAGCGAGGGAAGTGAGGAGGATGAGGATGAGAATGAGAATGAGGATGAGAATGAGGAGAAGAATGAGGAGAAGAATGATGATGATGAGGATATGGAAGAGGATGTCCCTGAGCCTGAGTCAAAGAGAACGAAAAAAGAGCGACACAACAGGAACGCTTTGGAGAAGATCACCCAGCAGACCGTGGAGAAAGCTGAAAAGAAAAAGGTGAGGAATTCCACAACCCATAAAAAAGAGTGGGATGCTTTCATGCGTCAGGTTTCCAACAAGCACGTATTCCCGGCGTCATTGGCAGGAACATTTCTGAAGAACAAAACCGACCTCTTCGGACTTTGGCTGGACAGTGACAAAGATTGGGATGAAGTGCAGGTGATGGTGGAGCGAAAACAACAGACCATCAACATGGAAAGGAATCAACTTCAAGCAGTGAAAGCACGGGAGTTGAAAAAAAGCATGGACGAAACCAAGTACAAGGCGTTGATTGAGAAGAGGATGTCGCAAGGTCTTTGGTACAAAGACACAGATTTTCCTGAAGATGAAGAGGACTTTAAGGGAGTATCATATGCGGTACTGCTGGTGGTATCTCTGAATCTCTGTTGCTTTGCATCTCACCTTCCTGAATCATTGCGCTCAAAACAAATCACTTCGTAATGATATCAGAAAAATTCAAAGTTGAAGTATGGTCATCATGATCCTCATTCATTGCTGTAGCAAGCATTGTATATAGTATATGACAATCCTACCCCCACCCTCTCTTTCACAAAACTGAACCGCAGGAGTATTGGATCTACATGCCACAAGGCAGGCTGGTTCGACAGGACAACTCCACTTCAGAAAGTCTTTCATTGAAAGGCAAAACGGATTGCACCCCAGAGCTGCTCGAGGCCCTTACTTCAGACGAGGGTCCACTCAAGGCTGGAATGCTTCCAGCTGTGAAAGCTGCAACTGCAGAAGGCCAGAAAAAGCTTCTCGAATCCTTGGATGAGAAAACTGAGGTCAAGAAAAGGACCACACCAAAGAGGAAAGAAGAGGAAAAGGATGGTGAAAGTGTGAAGCCGAAAACCTTACGTGAGTTTCTAGTCAGCACATAGTTGGTTCAGGAAAAAGGGATTTCCTATGTGACAAAGGTTGGTTCACAACTTTCCTTTTTCCAGTCTTTAAACGGCAAATACCCCTTCGCATTTCCCATGAGTGAAATCAAATCACGCAGTGAGAATCAGCTTTCTTCTTCCATGCTTAATATTATATATTCATATTTCCTTCTTTCATTTACACATCAAGATGGCAGAAAGAATGGATCTATTCAACACGAAGTGTAGTATATTTAAGATCATCTCTTATTTTCAAGACTTCATCTCAATCTCCTTTGCAAATCTCGTTTCGCCAAGCTCCGCTCTTGAGGCAGGCCTCGGACAAAATGGGCACTGTGCTGGATCAATCCGGGAAAGCTCGGCAGCTTTCGATTAAGCTGCAGCAGGTTGAGTTTGCAGAAGAGCTCTCTAAGCAGCTTTTGGTGCATGCAACAAGCATGGAAAAGATCTACTCTTCTTTGATCAAAGCTACGAAATCGGCATCCCTTAGTGATGCTGAATATACCACACTTTTCCGGACCATCGAGGATAAGTTCACTTGGTTTACGCAAGCGGAGGCCCTTTGAGTTTCAAATGATGTTTGGTACTGTAGACTTTGAAGTAGAATTGTTCACTTGTTTACCTATTTGAAAATTGAAACCCACAAGTTTCTTCTTCCTTCTCCGGCCTTCTGTCAGGCATCTGCAAATGGCATGCTGAACGTCAAGAAGGGAAAGAAAGAAAAGAAAGGCGGTGAAAAGCAAAGGAAGAGGAGTTCAGATGCCAGCAAAGCTTAGCTTAGCGACTGTGGCAAAAGCTTTAGATCTATATACCGATCTTGGGGTTTGATCACTGCGATGACAGTGGTCTAGTTGACTTGCACTGCAAGTTGAAGTGCGTTCACATGGCAACAAGATGAAAAAAAGGATTTAAGCTGCAGTACGAGATTGCCCTTGAACTTCTCTTGTTTTGCATCCCAATTTGACGTTTTAGGAACCCTCTCAAAACATCCAAGGATTTGTTTTCAACTGTTTTGAACCCATTTACTACAGGAAAGTTTTAAGCCATTCCATCCAGGGCATTTGCCCAACTTGTGCAGGTCGAGTATCCAATCGCCGTGTGAAGCTTGACGAATTGCCAGAAAGCCACACAGTCAAAACGTTGTTGGACCTCATGAGCAGAGGCAACACGCACATCAATACTGCAGCTGAAGTTGCACGTGCAATGCAACATGATGGATTGATTAATGAACCCCTCAAAGCATTTACATCTTGTGGGGCTTCAGGGGCATGCCCTCAAAACACCGAAAGGGATTTTCACAAATGGATGCGTGGTGCTTGGGGGGTGGAGCTGGAGCCATACTACATCAAGCTTAACCTAGAGGAACCTCATTTGCGATTAGTGGAAATGTCTGTTTTTTTTGGAGGAAAAGGATTCCAAACGTGGTTTCTCCAAATTACTTCTTATCCCCATGGTACCTCCAAAAGCTGTCAGGTTGATTTTTCTGAAGTACCTGTGGAAGTTGATACTGCAGTTCTCCTCCCACATGAAGTTCTTCATGCTATCAGTGCAGGTTCTCGAGATAAGGACTGTAGCCTGCTTTTGGGAACCCCTAGAAATGAGACTGTTGATGGAAGAAATCCTGCACCAACTGCAGTGTAAAGAACCCTGTAAACAACCGGATAAATTCATTGGGGCAGGATTTCTTCTATCGACGCTATGTTCCGGAAATCTGAAGAGTTTGTTTTGGGGGGTGGTATAACTTTTGGGTTTTGATTTTTCAATGAGCCCATGCAACAACCCTGTCAGTCCAATTCCGTGTTGTTTGGGAATTGTGGATCCGATTCCGTGGTGGCTTTCTGGAAGCACATTAGAACCCTTCCCGATTGGAAACACCATGAGTTTGCAAAATCTGCAGATTCAACCCTAGCTCATGCTGTTCCCATGCTGGTTCACGCTGATGGTGCGGAAATTTTTCGAGATGATGAGTACTTCATCTGGTCTTGGAGCAGTGCCCTTTCATGTAGATCTTTGGTAAAGGACCCTTTACTCACCAAGTTTCCCATAGCTATTGTTGCTGAACATGAGATGATGATGCCCCAGGCTTGACTATAAAGTACAAACTTGTTGAGCACCCCATTGAAAGGTTTTGGGTATTCACATCCGAATCCATTATAGATCTTGGTTTGATTTTGTTTGTCTTGTTTCTCATATGATTTTTTTGAAAGTAGGTAAGTAGATCGAAACAGTGATAACTAACATGAGATGTGTAAACAGATTTCTTACAAAGTAGCTGGGACCGAAAAAATGTCAGGTGCGAAGAGATGTCAACCAAGTCATCACTGACCTAATCGCTTGGTCCCTGAAGTTTGCAGCCAGGGGGCAATTCCCAGAGCAAGGTTTTCTTGGCGAAACCTTTTCAAGAGGCAGTTTTCGCAGCAAGGTGGCTGGTCAACCCTTTTCACA
The DNA here is from genome assembly GCA_000507305.1 of Breviolum minutum Mf 1.05b.01. Lineage (NCBI taxonomy): Eukaryota > Dinophyceae > Suessiales > Symbiodiniaceae > Breviolum > Breviolum minutum. The sequence continues at coordinate 54,322 of DF240756.1, forward strand.
ACCAGTGCGGTTCCTTCCCACAAATTAATAATGGGTGATTTTTGGGTTTGGAAAAGATCTCATATGTGCAATTGCAATATTTTTTTTGATGATATACAGCATTGGATTCCAATGTCACGGATACATTTAGAGAATGCCCAGAATCCTCTGTAAATGTTGTTTGAACCCAATTTGATTTCCAAATCATTTCATGTATTTCCACCCCAACTAGCTATATAACGCGGCATGTCAGCCCAGGATGTTTTACTTTGCCTTCAAAGCCGATTTGAAAGCGCGAAAGGAGTGTAACAATTTCAAGAAGTACTACCAATGCAAGGCTTTTTGTGAGCGTTGTGATGCAGTACAACATACCAAAGACCAACCAGAACTGTACTCCTACAAGAACATGAATCCGTCAGCACCATATGTTGCAACTGTGATTAACCATGACCAGTACCTAGCAGCTACCAGGGATCCAAGCCCATGGATCAACGTGGAGGGGTGGCAGCTAGAAACTGTTACTTTTGATTTCATGCACGTGGTGTACTTGGGCATAGCCCGGAACTTGATTCCATCATGCCTGAAAATGCTTCAACTTCATGGGTATGGTTATGAACCTGGGGAAACTGATGACATGTTCCTCAAACGTATTTCCGTGGAGATGAGAGAAGCTTGCAAAAGCCGCAGGTGCCTAATCTGTTCAAATTAAGCCATTGGCATTCCACTTGTAGCTTCATGTTTCCCAATAAGATCTCAATAAGTAGGAGGGGGTTAGCCCAATAAGCAACAAGTGGAATGCCAATGGCTTTGGTAAATATGTGTTTTGTTTTTCAAAAAGGGTTGTTAGTCAGCAAAGCTTTTGGGATGGGTGGTTCAACGTCCCCCTTAATTTCAAGTTTACTTCTTCAGGATCTACTTGCCTCGAAGGGTGATGACAGTTACAAACTGCGGTACTTATGGTCACGAAGACTATGCCGAGTTGGGTAGCAAATTCAAAGCCAGTCATGTCAAGACCATTCTTTGGTTCGTTGCTTTCAAGTTATGTTCTTTGGATGTGGGGCCTGCTGCTTGGACCCAACCTTGAATTCTAATTGAATTTTGTTTGGGCTTCTGAGGACCCGCAATGGTTTGTTTTTTTGTTTGAATTTGACTTTTTGACACCCAAACGCCTTTCCCCAAATAACTCAGGATGAAGAATTGCTACAAGTCACCACGGTTTGTTTGTGGTCCATGGCAAAAGCGATCAACCTGATTGACGTGTGCGGGATCATTCTCACTTCAGGGGAGGCTGAGGACTTATGGTTAGCCCAAAACACATGGGAGTAATCTCGAGACCAAGATATGAGGTTAATACATACACATTTTCAAAATAAAATTTGGGGAAACACTGGCAGGAAATTTCAAACAACCTCCTTCTCCACTTGAGATGCTTCGAAATTCTGGCTTCGTATTGTTGGGTAGCTGAGCTGATGCTCTTTAAGTTCCGCCCTAAGCACCATGTGCTTTGGCACATGGCACAAAGTGTTCGTACAACCAAGCTAAACCCCAAGGTGTTTAGCTGCACCAACGAGGAAAGTTTTTTGGGGAAACTGAAACACATCGCTAAGATGTGCCATTCTAGAACCATGTCTGGGAGATGCTTACAACGATGGATTTTAGCGCTGATGATGTTTATCAAACAGTGATTTGTGGTGGATGCAGGTGGCAAAAGATGTCAAGTAGAAACCTTTCATACTTAAAAATTGTTGGGGTGATTTTGCCACTGTGGCCACAAAAACTGGCTGCATCCCGAGAAGCATTCATGACCGCAAAGAGCACTCGAAGCGCCGAAGTGAAAAACAGCAGAGCTGGCAAAGCGGCCATGGCCGCAGCAGAGTTTTTCAGTCTGTTTTTTTTACCCCCAATCATGTAAATATCACACACATATATATATATAAGCCCTCTAAATCAACATCGCCTATAGAAAATATCAATAAACTTCACTGTTAACAGGTGAATTTTTTAATGAGAGTTCATGTTCGTTGTTTAGATGTACGGTCGAAAACTTGGTAAGTGTGGTTATATAGATGAGGAATTTCAAGCAGGTGTCCGGTCTTTATAGTACAGTGGTTTCACCACCTGTGCGTTGAGCACTTCGCTGCAACCAAGCCATCACAAAAAATGCCATAACATCATTTCTTCGCCTGTCTTTTTCAAGGCAACTAGGGAAGTGCATGTTTAAGCACAAGTGACAAACACTGCCATTCCATGTCCAATAGTGGCAAACAGTTTTCAACAACATCAGAGGAATACATTTCCTTTGCACATGTATAAAGACAAGAACATGTCAGAACAGAAGTGTTCCGATATGTTCAGACTTTCAAATTTTGGCACGTACAGCCTATATGTTGGAAACCAAACAAAACTCCACAAGGAAGAAAATCTATGTGCCCTGTTGTTTTCCTTCTAAAAATTGAATCACTCCAAAAACCTGCAAACCAGCTTTTGGCACCGCTTACGTTTTCGTTTGTGTAACACCGCCCTATCCTATGTCGTGGCCATCAAAATTCACGACACCATCATGCGTGATCGTTAGAACGACAACGCAATTACTACATCGTCGAAAACTTTTGAATTATACTAAACAAAAAAATTAAGTTTGTAAAACAAATTGAAAAAATAAATATTCAATCAATAATTGTCATGGCAAATCTCACAAATCTACCAAAAAATGAAAATTACAAAAACCTAGCTAACCAGCATTCGGCATTGCTCGCACATGTCAAAAAACAGCACTGCGTGTTTGTATATTCCAGCGGTGCCGAATGCTGGCTAACAACTTATTTTTAGATTCTTCTTTTTTCAATTGTACATAGCCTTGACATTAAAAAATTCTTGTAACTATTCTTTTTTATTTCAATTTCTTTGGCTAGCTACAAAAACACAAATTGTCTACAAACAATGATCATGTCTCAAGATGTAGCATTTATACAAACAACATCGTCTGATGCTAGATGTTGGAAACATTGTCCTCTGAACAACGCTTGAGCGTCTAGGTGGGAGCTTCTGCTGAGGTATCGCAGGCCTCACAGAAAGCCTTGCTCCACAAACCGCAAAGATCACAAGGAGCTGGTTTGATCTCCGAGCGCTCGTCAAAGGTGGGCTTCGTGTGCACTGCAAATGCAGCTCTTGCACCACTGTCCACCAATCTCCGTGTTCTTGGCAGCTGCAGAATATTGACATCAGGGTGTTTGGAGATCCATCCCTGAGCCAATCGTTGCATTTCACCAAAATTCACGGGAGCTAATGCCATTGCGTGACAGCAAAAGGATGAAAGGGATCTGAGATCACTGAGATAGAAAAAGGCTTGCATGAAGTGGCAGTTCATCCAGGATACGAAATGAAAGTGAGAAAAAAAAACTTGGAAATCACTGAAGTGCCCTTGGAATTAGACAAGCCCAAACAATCCACACGTATCACTGCGACTGTCTTCCCCGTTAAAGAAGTGTCCTCCACCAAGCTGTCTTAGGTATCCAGCGTGGATAGCACCTGGATCAGAACATTCTACAGGGATAATTGGACGGTTGCCATTCAGTGACTGAGATAGCAACTGGTTGCGAACCAAAATTGTCAGTTTCAAGAGGAATCGTTGATCCTCGAGAAGGACAAGTGCCGATGGTTTGGCATTTGTTCTATAGAACAAATCCGAAAAGAGAAGAAAAAAAAATGTCCTGAACTTTGAATCTCTGGTGTTTCCACTTGTTGCCCAACTGCAATACCTGTGCGCAGGATGTGGAAAAACCTCTATACGAGGTAAATTGGAAAATAAAGCGACATTTCCAACAATTTTACCTTCGCCTTGTGATCCTGGCTGAAGTGCTGCGGCAGTTGAGGTTGATACACCTCCAGCAACTGGTTGCCTGGAATGTGGAGAAGCCACACCAGAAAAAATTATAATAAGCAAGCGTGCCTGACGTCCCATTAGAAGGGCTTGTCAACAGTGCCACTAGCCTCTCAGCAGCGAGCTGAGAGGGTCCTCCGTGACGCTGTGCATAGGTGGCTAGAATGGTTGCCAAAGCCTGAAGCGACAGGACTGTCAGAATAAATTAGACACGCGGTGTCATTTGAAACGGAAAAAAAACTGAAGTGTCGGACCATTCTCAGTAGCTCGTCATCTCGTGAGTCTGTCACATGCGATGTGGACAGACCTGAGATCAGAGGAGAAAAAATAAAAAAAAACGAAGGAATGGTTCAGGAAACACAAATGTTTTTCACACAAAGGCTGTAAGAAATCGACGTTCGACAGGCTCAGCGGAGTGCCTGAGGAGAGACGACTCAGATCGTCTTTTTTTTTTTAATCGCAAAACAAATAGTTAGGTGCCTGGACGAGAATTCCACTGCTCGAGAGAACATACCGTATGGAGAGCCATCTGGAGATTGCACCAGAGATTTGAAGGTCGATTCCATGGTATCCAAGTGAACCTGCATGGCTGTGTTCAAGGTGTCGTCCACTTCGATCAGACGTTCCAAATTAAGCTGGTTGTAGCTCGCCCTTGACCACAAAGGCTGAGGAACTTCCGTCCGAAAGTTGTAGATGCATAGCCTGTTGTGCCACCTCCTTTAGAATTCGAGTAGAACCGCCAAGACTAGCCAATTGCGAAATCTCCGCGATGGACGTCTTCAGTTTTTGAACTGCTTGACGTTCGGACTGTGGCAGTTTGTGGAGTTCTACCATGACTGCGGTAGATAAGATACGCTCTCTACTGCGAGATCGTGAAGCCATGGCAAACAAACTCGGAAGGTGAGGATGCAACGAACGAGCGAAAAAGGAACCAACCCCCCCTTTTGTTTGTTTTTTCAACAAAGAGGATGGCAGGTTTCCCAAAACGACTTTCGAACCAACAGCCTCGGAAGCATAGTGAAAGATTCACTTCAAACAACACAAAGAACAACGTCTTTAAGAATTTCTTTACTCCTCAGCGAAAGCGATCACAGCTAACGCAGCACATGCTCCTTCTGAGACATGGGCAAACTACAGCAGCGTGAAAATACGCAAAAGATGCATCATGCTGAGCCACTGAAAGCTAGTTGGTGGTTTCAACCCATTTGGAAAAATATTAGTCAAAGTGGATCATTTCCCCAGGTAAGGGTGAACATAAAAAGTGTTTGAAACCACTACCTAGGAAGGATTTGACAGGTCCTGTGAGGCAAGCTTTTGTCTTCCTATTCCAGAAAGGTCCTGAACCTTCAGCAAAAATGCTGTGGGGACATTTCTCTTGAAATGTCAATTTCTGCCGAAGAAATCTACGATGTCTTCTTGAAGAAGTGTGAAGTTGGCTTCTTGAACACACGTCTTGCAAGACACCTGTCTGACAGACACGTTTCTTGAACTCAATGCTTGACCACGTTTCTCCAACACGTTTCTTGGAGATGACTCTTGGGGACATTTCTTCATACGTTCCTTGAACACCTTTCATACACACCTTTCTTGGATGCGTTTCGTGAGAGCGAATTCTTGAACACGTTGTGCAAACATGAGCGCCACCACTAAACAAAACAGAGAAAAACAGCTAGAGACACTACCACGCAAAAACCCGAGAGCTGTAAACACCTCCAAACCAGTGATGAAAGCACTACCACGAATCGCATGCCCCTTAAAAATTGCGGTATGATACTTCCTCAACAGTTTGGCAATTTGGGATCGAGTCTAGAGCGGCACAGGATCCTTGAGAACGGGGTATGTACACCCATGAAAACGAACAGCTGGCACAGGCTAGGACCCAAGATTTGGTGTTGAAGCTTTTACTTGCCCTACATGGCCCTTTTCCAGACGCCCGCCTGGCGAAACTGAAAATAGTGAAAAAACCTGCTTAAATACTGGACATCACCCAGAAGTTACAAAGGAAATTCCTCTTGAAAAATCTTTCTTGTTAGCTGCCAACTGTTTCAGTTAGTTTTTTGGAAGATGTGTGTTTACCTCAAAAAAACAGCTTGGAACCAACAACACCAATGACCAATGGTTTCACTTGTCAAGGAGATGAATCCAACTTGAAAATTCAACCTTGTTCAGTAGCTTCATCCATAAACCAAGTAGCTCTTCTTCTTCTTCTTCTGCTTTTTGTTCTTCTTCTGCTTTTTGCTGTTCTTCCTCGCGCCAGACTGTACATGTTTGGGTTTCATTTGAAAATCCGGTGGTCTGTGTTACAAATGGATTGCCGTGCGAATTCCCTTGCTGATAAACTTTGGTTTGAGGCAGAAAAAATCCTGAAAAGCCAGCCTTCTCTGAAGCATGGTGGATTTAATTTTTTCTCCAAAGCGCTTTCAAGGCAAAAGATCTCAAATATCTCAAGGGTTTTTTTTACAGCAATTCATGTCTTTAAAAAGATATTCCAAGCACTATGATTACCCTCCAGGGAATTAACATATCCCCCAAAAATGGCATTTTGAAGATGATTTTCCTTTTCCCAAGGTGGGATATGTTAGTTCCCTGGAGGGTAACTCATATGAAGTTTCTCCCCATGCGTTTGTTGCTTCCAGTACGGCCAGTTTCACACCCGGGATCGGCCTGAGCCTCCATCTCCCTCATCTCAGTGGCGGCTCGGCCACTAATGACACACCTCAGGGAAAACCATGAAGGTCCCGGGGTCCCAAAACGGGTGGGCAAATATGCTGGGATAAGGAATTCGAGAAAACCCGCCCAAAAAACCATAGGCCAAAAAACAATGAAACAAAGGTTGCATGAAAAGTGGATTTTCATGAAAACCATTCATGTAACCTTCAAATCAGGCGGTTTTTGGAGATGTATCCCTACTCGGTGGAGCCCGTGGAGTTACAAATGGCAAGGCAAGGCACCAAGCAGCGATACCGACCTCAGATGCGCACCGAAAGAAGTACCAAACTCAGATGTGTGGGCAGTGAAAATTCCAAGGGATCTCTGTCCTGAATGTGTGACATCAATCAATGGATATCAACGGCACAGCTTCACACTTTGAAAGCCAGGCGTCCACCAAGACAAGAAGGACCCCAAGGGCTTTGAGCTGTAAAGCATGAGGATCGAAACGGCAAACGCCAGCATATAGCTGCCGTGCAGCGCCCAAAGTCAGTCTTTCTTCGAACTCGCCTTCCAGGAAATGATGTGAAGACACAAACGGCACACAAACACACCGCCGTTCAAACCGGCAGACTCTGGCGTAAAAAACTCTTGGGACCATGGACAGGTATGAAAAGCAAAGCATGCAATTTTTCCCAGTGCATCTGCCAGTTGTTTTGGCCAAATCAGCTGCACCCCAGTCTCGCACAGGTTTCCCAGACCTTTTTGATCTTCAAATCCGAGGCATTTGCGTGCAAAAAAGCGTTCAGCACATTTGCATTTCCTCAGCCAAGTCAATTCAAGGACCGAAATCATATTGAAAAAAGCGGTGAAATACAACAATCTGAAGAAAATCAAAGAGGATAGTTCAGTTGCCCAGGTACCCATTAATTCATTAATTCATTACATATTGTATATATGTATATATACATATGGTTGGTTGTCGAAATGTTGTTTCCTGAGTTCGGCGGTAAAGCCCCATTTACAATGGGGCTCGCTTCATAAGTGTCTTGTGGGCCTATCATACCTTAATTCTAGCAAATTCTGGGATAAAGTATACTTTGTGTGGCAGGTACTGTAGCGCGAATCTTTTTGCTGGCTTCGCTCTATCACTGCTGTCACTAGCACTGACCTATACTGACCTCTTCTCACTTGTCTCGCTTGTGTCTTGGTGACTTCAAATACCCATGGCTTGGTTGGCCGACTAGTTGGTTTGCTGGTTGGCTAGCTAGCTGGCTGGATCGTTAGATTCCGTCGGATCTCTTGGCGCTTGGAGGCTGCCTGTCAGGTGGCTGGCGTTGATCTTTACATGTGGGGGCAGGTGGCTCTCCAAGGGCTCCAGATTTCTGCTAGCGCGAAGCTAGCACGGTGCTACCGCAAAATTCCGACTGCATTTCACCTTTTTGGCTGAAATTAGTTGTATGCAGGTGCCACGCTAGCATACGCTAGCGGCTAGCGCTATGCTAGCGCCTAGCTTGTGAAGTGCGTGATTTACTATGGGGCCCGCTTTATAGCAAAGATGTAAACTCAACTTTTCAATTCCAACTCCGCCGACTGCATACAACCCTTGAGACCGGGAATTTTGAACGCCAGCCATATATCAAATCCAAACAAAGAATCGGTGTTTGCTTCGCTCAACACAAGGCTGGTGTTTTTGTTGGTCATGTACCTGGTGGTAAAACCTTGTCCCTTCCTGTGTTGCAACCACTGAAGAATCTCTACAATCATCTTCAATGGGCTAGTTACAAGAACCATGATTTTATACCAGTACAAGGGCAAATCAAAGCATATGTATCCAAAATCTTGTTTCTTTTCCAAGGCCCATTTTTAGATGTGTCTACATTGGCTATTGGCCACACTTGTGTAGATTGAAATTGGTCTATATGTAAAAATTTGGGACCAAAGATTGGGACCATCTTGTTCTCTTTGCCATCATGAAAATCTTGGGGGTCCATGATTTTGAGTTATCTCCAAGTACAAATGCAGCATGTCTTGAAAACATGAAGAACATGTTGATGCCGCAATCATGCCTTCAGTCTTCTTACAATTCGCACAGCCACTCAAGTCCGTGTTTTCAATCATACCCATGACCCCTCATATGATTTTCGGTGTCTGTTCTCTCGACTGGAAACGTGAACAATTTCATGTCGTAAATCGGGATGCATTTGCCTCTTTACGTGGGACGCCTTCGTGGTCATGACCAAGGAAAGGACGTTGAATCCCTATTGCTATTCAGAAACTCCACCCAACCTACAGAACATTAGGATTGTGGAAATTCCAAGCCAAGAAGCAGATCCCGCAACTCTTGCGGTGCTGATTCGAATGGTTCACATCCCTTGGGATAAAAAAAGCCAGCCGTGAAAAAACGTCCGGTGTTTTCTTTTAAACCAAAATACTCCGAAAAAAACGGACGACCAAAAATTTCCAAACCTCTAAATCCAAGCCCCAAAACAAAACATGGAAAACACGAAACCCAAAAGAGAAAGGAAAAAAATCACCAGCTGCGAGCGAGGTGACCATTTCCGTCCAATTCCCTTCAGTAGGGCATGTGCCTGTGCCAAGGGAGAGGAAGATGCGCAAGTTTTTGTTGCCAGCTTCCATGTTCAATTGGCCTTTCACATTCCTTGATGCTTCAAAATTAACAGCGCCACAAGCTGTTTTTTCTTCATGTGTATTTTTCTGGAACCATGGTATCTCCCAGTGAACGCGGCGCGATGTTTCACAGGCCCCCAACTCCCTAAAATGTCGCCCCAATTTTGGGTGGATAAATTAACCGCTCCGAAACCAGCTCGATCGAGTTTTGTGATGGTTTCCCACCGTCCGGCGAGTGAAATTTCTCCAGATCTCTTTGCCAAGTGCTGCTGGGACCGACATTTCTGGACGTTGAATCCCAGCTGCAAGCGAAGCTTTTTTGATCACGGCTGGACCTCCAAAGATCTATTCTTCAGTTCGTTGATTTTGCACCCGCAAAATCAAAACACCATTTTCATCCATTTTCCGGCCAATTCCAGAATTGCTTGTTTATAAGCTTCCGGAACTGGATCAACCTGAAAATGTGCTTGAATTTTTCCATGCGTATCGATGATCCATCTATAAATAGGTCATCCCAAAAGGAAACTAGTCTTCCAATCATCCATTTTCAGGTGCTATATTGGTTGCCGGGAGGGTATATATACATAAAAATATATCTAGGACCTAGGATCTCACCTAACCCAGCAACACTGAAAAGTGAAGGGTGAGTATCTATGGGTTCCTTCTTAGATACTGCAAACAGCTTCTTCATGTATGCCTGTTGGTGGGTGGGAGTTAGATCACTACGGCTTAGAAGTCCCTCTCAAACTAAAATGCTGAGAATTGATGTTGAAGATCTCTTTCAATCATATATTGGATCTACCCCCCACCCCCAGGATGGCAGTCACCACCAGCATCATTACATTTTTAGGTTCGGGGATCCCTATAAACCTTCATTTGCCACTGGCATCCTGAGGAAAGTGAGTCGGCTGAGCGATAGAGATCCCCCTCTACCTAAATATCATACCCCCCTCCTTGTGGAGGAAGGCATCTTGATTGATTCATATTCCTGCACCCGGAATCCCGGAAACAACGAAAAAAAACACACACTCATAACATTAATCAATCATCAATCATTATTTCTGATGCTTCCCAGCTGAAATACGAAAAACGATTCATCCGGACAGCCTGCCGATTCTTTGGCTGCCTGGTTTCACCGACGGATTTTTCAGCGTTGAAACCGCGGGGTGATGTGGAAGTTTAGGCCATGGGGGAGAGGGTGAAAAATTCTTGGAAAACATCCAGCCTTCAAAAGCTGAGACTGGTGCACTCAATGGCTAGAAAAATGTCATCGGTTCCATGGTCCATTGAAGATCATGGAAGGATCTAGGAACCCAGAAAGCAAAACTGCAATCACTAAAGATTTGTTCCACGCCGGAAAAAACCAACGCCTGAAGAGCCTTCCTTAACTCGCCCTCGAAGTGGTGGTTTTTGTCCATCAACTGAAACACACCCTGGCAAAAAACTCGAAGGGCACTTCCACTTCCACATCGTTGAACTTGGTTGCTTTTTTTTTTGCAAACATGCTTGGAGACCCACCGTTTTGCTGTTTGGCGATTGCCTTTGCGTTCCTTTTACCAGCTTCAGATCCCCCCCGAAAAAAAACCTCTCAAGGCTAGTACTGTAACACCGAATTTTTTGAAGTATCAAAAAAAAGGCGCAAATCACCGGTGCGGAGCAAACCAAATTGTACCAAATTGTTTGTTCCACCCTGGAAATACAACTAAATATCTACCCTGCAGGGAACTAACATAATATCCCCTTCAAAGGTAGCTGGGGGGCGCCGTTGATTTTCCTCTTCATGTGGGATATGGCATCGTTCCCCACGAGGGTTTCAGTGGGCGGAAACCTTCCAACTTGATGATCAGATCACCTTCCAACTCCCTAAACACAAAAACCTCCACCGAAACCGAAGTCACATGACCCGGGTGAGACACCCAAACTCAAATCAACACAAAGCTCCCATTATGATCACTGAAACACATTGGAACAAAGAAACTCTTTTTTAAATCTATTGATGATTTATGATGGATTTCCATTAATTTCCTTTCCCATCCAAAGATATCTGATACCCAGCTGCTCCTTCATCTCCTTTTCACCTAAGTTCTCCAAGACCGCAGCGTCATCGTTCGTTGGTTTTTGGTGGAATTCTTCGTCCTGGATCTTGGACGCGCACGGTAAGGGTTCTGGACTCTTCAACCCCAGTTGATGTGGTGCAAAAATGTTGGTGAATAGATGAGTTCCCGCCTTGGGAAACGATCACATATCCCATCCCAGCCGCCGCTTTTGAGTCGATGATTTTCCGAACTTCTCAACGTGGGATAGCGGATAGGTTAGTTCCCTGGAGGGTAGATGAGGGTAGTTTCTATAAGATGGAACTTTTTTCTGGATTTTCTTTTGGTTGACAGAAACTGTTCAGGAAAGAAAAAATCAAGGTCTTTTTTAAGCTTATCCAAAAATGGTGCCCCCAATAAAGTGAGAATCTGATAATCAGTGGTTTACCCAACGGTCCTCTATGGTACCTCTTTTCTGGATAATCCCCGGAAAAGTAGAGTCAATACAGACTAAAATGAGGACACTTGCACCCATCAACCAACGTAAAACAGTTCAGTATAAAATGGAATTGCGAGAAAATGTCTCCCCACCGAAATTGAACTTGGGGAACCTTAAAGTGATGATTTCCAAAGCAAGTAAGTAGATTCAATTCCCTAGGCCGCTCGCCCCAAAAAAAAACAGGTTCAGCTTGTTTCCAGCCCAATGGTATCTACTTGGCTCCCCATAGGGAAAACCTTAAGTGATGACGTGCAAACTCTACGCAAAAATGCCTTAAAGCATCGGCCATTTCTTGGGTGCCTCTGAAATTACACATCCTCAAAATCAAAAAGTGAAACGTTTCCAGGTGCTGCTTACCCGAAAGTTTAGACACACACAACTTCTAGCTGCATGGCGCCTTGACTGTAACTTGCTCTCGTACACCGGCCACGCTCGTACTGTGCCTCAAAACCACTTGAATCAACCAACAATCTTCCATACTAATACTAGGTCAAGATCTATCTATCCTATCTACCCTATCTATCCTATAAGTCCTACCTATCCTATCTATCCTATCTATCCTATCTATCCTATCTATCCTATCTATTCTATCTATCCTGTCTATCCTACCTATCCTATCTATCCTATCTATCCTATCTATCCTATCTATCCTATCTGTCCTATCTATCCTACCTATCCTATCTATCCTATCTATCCTATCTATCCTATCTATCCTATCTATCCTATCTATCCTATCTATCCTATCTATCCTATCTATCCTATCTATCCTATCTATCCTATCTATCCTATCTATCCTATCTATCCTATCTATCCTATCTATCCTATCTATCCTATCTAGCCTATCTAGCCTATCTATCCTATCTAGCCTATCTATCTTTCTTGTCATCTATCGTATCTATTTGATATCTTATTCATCTTATCTTATCTTATTGATCTACCTTGGTGCATAGATGGTATTCAAATACCAAAAACATGTTCATAAAAAGGATTCCTTGACGTTTCGGTACCTTGTGGACCTTAAATGATCTCTTGATGCCGTTTCTTAGCACCCTAAGGGTTGGTTTTTCTTGACACCCTGAAAATGGTGTCATGTAAGGCACCCGAACTGGAAGGTCCGGATATGAATATTGATATGCACATGACTAAATACATACTACAAGAGACAGAAGTAACACACAGATATGTATATATTAGCACCAAAGAACAAACATATATCATCATATATCAACATGATCTGGGAAAAAAAAAAAACACCAATCCCTCCAACAACAAAAAAATGCTGGAAAAAAAAAACAAGAAGGTGCTGCGAGTTGCATGGTAATACCCAAGGTCCAGCACCATAGCAAAGCCTTTGCACATGGAAAAAAAAACGCAGAGAAATTCGACGATTTCTGCTTGGTGGTTGAACCACCCATATGAAAAATCTGCTCGTCAAAATGGGAAATCTTCCAATCTAAGTAGAGACTTTGAATGATTTCACAAGAGGCAAAAGGGACACCCAAATGGTTCTTCCACAATATGTCTCCCAAGCAAGTTTAGATGTTAGGGTCACCTCCTGAAGATAAGAAAGTGGCTGTGCTGGTGGGTGCACTAGTCAAGGTTATTCATGCGTCCAATTTAATTGATCTACGTCATAGATTTTGGCCGCCCACTTGTGTTCTATACTCATGACTCTTTCATCTGAGGGTCGTCTAGACCCGGCCCCCTGCCCGACCCTACCAAGCCAGAGTCGGCTGCATGAATTTTTCGGAGGTATTGTTTGGATTCCCGCATCTTCGTTGGTTCCGAGATCTTGAAAAATAGTAGCCTGAATCCAACCCAAAGAAATGACTTTGAATCAAGCCTCAAATTCGCATTCCCACCAAAAACAATGATCAGCGACTCGTGCGGTGAAAAATCTGACATAGCCACCTGGAAATATCCCTTTTCCAGCGAGATATATATATATATATTTATATACCAATACAATGACATCCTTTCATGGTAGATTTTCCAGCGACAAATTACGTGAAATCCCCCGGTGACGTCACTGGATCTGGCGGAAAAATGACATGCAGTGTTAAAGTATGTGGCTCCTGCAGCAGCACTGGGAGGGTCATCACTGTGCTGATCCAAGGTCCCATGCATTGCTGTATTCCGCATCTATGTCTACCCCACACCGCAAAGAAGCCAAGCAGCAAACATGGAACTGCGGCGCTTCAAAAAAGCTACCACAGAAAAGGCTAGTTGAGAAAGTAGCACACGACTGAAATGCTTTGAAAAAAGCTGCGGGGGAAAGCCGAGGCTCGAGGCCAAGTTAATATCACACTTCATCAACTCTAAAATCAGATGGCCGGTAAACCCAGGAAGGATTGGAATTCTTGCAGCAGCAACATGCAGGTAAAGGCCGCCATCTGTTCCCCTGAAAAGGTTTCAAAGTCAATCCACATTGCTGCATGCAATGCCCTGAGAGGAAAAAAACTTGATCTGCGAAAAAATCTCCCTTCACAGAAACCTCCAAACTAAAAATTCCGGAAGCTTTCTGTGTCTGACTCCCACGCCTCCTTTCAAGAAAACCCACTCTTCCAACCACCTGATATATATATATATATATAAATAAATATACTTACTGTATCTCCTCCAAGTCAATAGCCGAACTCTTCCCACCTTTTCAGTGCTGACGTTTGAAAGTTTCTATTTTTTGAAGGGTCACCTGGAAAACAAAAAAAATCAGCCGCAACGAATATAGAAAACCGGCAAAAAAATACTTCTATCATGCCTACCTTGACCACGTTGACCACTTTGTATTCCTTTCTGACCTGAGCCACAGGTCAGGCGTGGAGTTCTGTGATGAAAAAAATCAGTGCTGCTTCCTTGGGTGAGGACATGGGAGATGTGAAATCTTGATTTTGGGGTTGGGGTGGTTGGTTTGTTCTAGATTTTCTGAGTTGATAGTTGTTCTTTTTTCTGGGGGGAAGGTGTGGTTGATATTGTTTTATATATATATATATTCGGGCGGGGTGGGGGGGTAGCTTCATACAGTGAATAAAGGGTCAATGTTCAGATTTAGGTCAATTCGGTTTTAGGCGTATGTAGTTATGTGAATGAATATGTGCATAAACATAGTCAAATTATGCGTATTTAGATATATATATATATATAATATATATATATATATAAATATTAATGTGTGTGTGTGTGTGTCTGTCCGTGTGTCTGCGCCTGTCACTACCTATGGCGAAAATACAATACATAACAGCCGTGATGAAATATATAGCCCATCTAAAAAAAGAGAAGAACAATGCAACTGTTGCTGAGTTTTTTGCTATCAAAGTGCAGTGCTTGTTTTGCCCCCTGCTATGGGCCAGGGACTCCGAGGATACTGCTGCATAGATTCTGCATGTACAAAGGTTGTGACACCAAGTGGCCAAGAAAAAACATGAAGAGCCATATGTTTCTTTGGGCAATGGGAAAATGTGCTGAACCTTTATGAAGTAGCTCTGGATGACTCCAGGTAGTGTTGTTGTGGTGACATGGTGATAGGAGATACTTTTCACCAATACATCATTCAATGGAACAGAAAATAAAACAATCCCAGAATTGAAAGTTGGAGTACTGGATTTGCGGGTGTTTGGTCATCGAAATCATTTGCACCGAGATGTGCAAAAACAAAATCTATGACGACGACTCCTAGATACCTTTGAGGAACCCTGAACCTGAAAGTATTCCTGTCAATGCAATCTGTTAATGCAGCCTCTACCGCAGAATTTCACTGGATTTTGATGTGCCTATGGAATTTTCGCGTGCAGCATGTAATAATCAAAATTATATACATGTATGTAACTGATGTACGATGTGCGTGCGTACTTTTCATATGAATACTTTTCATGGAAGTTTGATGGATTCTTTAAAGACTGCTGTGATGCGGCAGGTTTTAAATCAAATGCTAGTCCCACCACGAATCAACATGGAAGAAGCATCAAACATCTTAATCTTCGCTACTAATGGAAACGTCTCCGCATATCCATGCAAAAAATGCAACTGTTTTGGAAGCTCTTGCAACTTGGAAGCAATCAATTCTGTTCCAAGACAAGTGACAAGAAGAGTCAGACATTAGGAAAAACAAAGGACGCATTGGGAAACCACAAAAAAACTTCAATTGTACTAGTTGAATTTCCAGCTGTCGCAAACCCAACCACTTCCAGCGAATCATATACTATGTCTCTTGTGTCACCTTTTTTTGGAGACTCGTTCTTGTCTGAGATGCCCCTGCTGAAGTTCATGACTGTACCACTTCCATGAGTCCTAACAAATGTCCATGAAGTGGGAGGTGGCGGACCTACTTTTTTTTGGGGGGGGGCTGTGTGGGGCAGCGACATGAAATTCATAGGAAACCATGAGGTGTAAGAAAAGCAAAATTTCACCTCGACAACAGACCTTAAAGAATTTCAATAGAAGGTGCGCGCAGTTACCATGTCTGGATTAAAAAGTGATTGGATGCAAGCCATGTATTTTCATGGCGGGGCATGTGAAACAACAACAACAACAACAACAACAACAACAACAACAACAGCAACAACAACAACAACAACAACAACAACAACCACAACGACACCGACAGCGACAGCGACAGCAACAGCAACAGCAACAGCAGCCACAACAAACAACAAATATCAACAAATATATAACAAGCAACAATAAATCTCGGATATCATCTCTTGGGTTTACCTAACTTCATACTTCCCAACCTTCTTTGTTCATGAACAAAAAATGGCTCCCAGTCTCTCCCAACACTTTTCTCAAACGAGACGGTCTTGGGCGTTGGATTGGTGTACAAGAAGCGGCCAATCCCTTCTTCGCGACCTTGGTGAAGCAGGCGGGATGCCACTGGAATCCACTGGATCCTGGGTTTTCTCACTGTCATGGCAGCCGATAGATATGCCAGATTTACGGGTTTTACCAGCCGGTTAGGCACGTAAAGCGGCTGGTTCAGAAATTCTGGTGGTGGATGTTCCATTTTCCAGAAAAGGGTGTTGGTTTTATGGTTTCACAACATCACAACTTGGTTGGTCATAGGTCCTTGAACCGTCAACAAAAAGGAAGCGAAAAAAACCCGGAAGAAATTCTCAAAGCTGAACCAGAAGGGTAACCAGTGGATTCAACCACCCTTCCGCAACAGCTCTGGCTGGGGCTACTGCCTGGAGATAGGACTGGGATGTCTCCAATCTTCGTTTTCTTATAAGGCACGCAGTCTTTTTCTTCACTGGTTCTTATGATTCAAGTGCACAAAAAATGATGGATCACGTGGGACTAGAAACATCCTACTGTTGATGCAAGAAATCCTGCACCAGTGGATATGTAGTTTATCCCATTATTTACGGTGGTTTTCTACATCTCGGGTGGTTGTTTGGGATTTCAGCCATCAACAGTAGTTACAAATGATTTTCCTTCCATTTCATTTGTGAATCAGGCCTAGAAAACTGACCGAAAAGGCATGTGAAAGACAACGCCAGGATCGAGAAACTTCGAGGACTTGCTGTGGATAGCCAGTGGTAACTTCAGCCCCTCAGGATGCTGCTTTGAGTACCTTCCTGGAATAATCGAAAATGCTCCAAGAAGGGCATGTAAGTAAACCTCATCAAGATCGGCCGGAAAGAGTGGTGATGATGGGCAACCGGCATCTTGAAATTTCTAGGTTTTTGGCACAGCAGTTGACCTAGCCATCTGATACAAGATTTTGTTCCCCTAAATTTAATAGTCATCATCTTCAAGGCGAGGAGGTGCAAGAACTTCATTCAAATCAGGCTTGACAGGTCGTGTCCCAAATCTCACGGACGGGTTCCACGTGTCCCAAAACTCTGCTCCAAACTTTGGTTGTGACTTCCAATCTTTGTTGTCTTGAAAGCAGGCAAGACCTGAGTTCATTCAATCAGTCTGGTTGACAACAACCAGAAAAACTTCAACCTCCACATTCCTGACATCTTTGGGTGGTTTTGTTGCGGATTTGTTTACTAAACCCACCTTTTCGGTTGATGGATTCATGTTTTAAACGGATGAACAAACAAGTTTCAGATCTGTGGCGACCTTTCGAATAATTACAGCTAATGCCATGACCTGCTGCGGAAGCTGCCCATCCCCGAGGTCCCCTTACACTTCCCAGCTTCAGTTCGACATCTGTGCTGATAGGTCTCAGGGTACCGCCTCAAATCAGGCTCCCAAATGGTCCCAGGGTACCATTTTTTCACATAGGATCTTCATGTAGTCTATCTATAATGTGCTCAACAAGACATTGTGGGAGCTACAAAGCGCTTCCAATCATGAAGGGATTTTAAAATTTTCAAGTTGGTCACCTTCCAAGCACCGGCTGTCACTAGCTATGCCGCTATGCACATTCCAAGCACTCACTGCATGTTGCCTGCACCCCGCTTAAAACCGGCTGCCTCACACATGCAAGAAAGGCATCGTAGGCCTGACCAAGGTTGCCATTAGTGGAGAATCAACTTGGATGGCTGCGCGGAAAATAAAATACGATAGAATACATACATTTACTAGTTGATATAACGTGATATTTTTTCGATGTACTAAAGCGCAACGGAGTAGAAAATGACTATCATATGAAACGATCAACTACAACATGATAATAAGACGCTACAACATTATCTCATCCAAAGCAACTTATCATACTTTGTTACTCCATGATTTATTACCATACTGCACTTACCATACTATACTTTCCTAAAGTTGTTACTATGTAAAATGATTCGTATTAAACAAGAGTCACCTATTTCATAGTACTAAATGTTGCGTCACAATACTATAGTTGATAGAAAATTCCAATGCGAAGCTATACCATTCTGAATACTACACCGATAGCTTCATAACCTTCCCAGCCTTTGAGCAAGGATGATCTGATGACTGAATGCCACCCCTCAGTGATCACACGGGAGCCTATAATCAATGAAATCGATCCCTTCCAAAGGCCTTAATCACCTATATATTGGAACTAGTCACCACCCAGAATGCCAGTCACCACCAAAGATTAATTATTCCATTTTTAGTAGGGAATCCCTATAACCTTCATTTTATGACTGGCATCCTGGGAGATCTACATCCCGAAGCTCTCCATGTAACTTACAACACTTGGGGAGCAAAGAAAAAAAAATGGGCAAGATTCCTCAAATGGTCAAGCCAAAATGGGATCAAATTCTGGGAATATGACACCCCATGGCCCCTTCGAGTTGTCCCTCACCATGTTGGTGGGATTCTTTGAGGGCTCCAGCGCCTGCAAATAGACCCAAAAACTTGTGACGGGTGACCGACCCATGATTCAATTGAATAAGTTGTTCCATTCACCCAGTGGCAAAATGCGAACCCTAAGTATTGCTTAGAACGGCAATCATCATTCATGAAATCATTTCCTTCAACATTGAAGTGCATTCACTATCTGGTGTGTCATCACCAACTGCATCATGCAAATGTGTCGCATTCGTTATTGTGGTAAGATCACGTTTTTTACTGGGTCTTACAACTGGCGGGTCCTACTCCTGAAACCAGGAAGCCTCTGACTTCATGGCGAAAGTTTAAAATGTGACTGTTACTGGGTGGGTAGCAGACCAAAACCTTTATACTACTGTTGATGGAAGAAATCCTGCACCACCTGGGATGTATAAAACCCTGTAAATAATGGTATATACTACCTATCCACTGGTGCAGGATTTCAGCCATCAACAGTATTTCTGACTTCGGAGTTGGGGAGGATTTCTGACTGCACGTTTCCGAATGGCCTTGGTGCCTTGAGTCATGATTTGAGGAGTCATAGATCAGATATATCCAGGTGATAGGTTTTCTTTCAAGAAAACCACCAATGATTTCAATGGGAAATGATGCCTTATCCCTTGGGGATACATGAATCATTCACAGGTGGTGTTGTTTTTTAAATAAACACGGGGTAACACGTCTTTTGCAAAAAACCTGAGGAGACGCACTCCTTTTTGGCAATGCGCTTAGCCTCAGGGAGGAAGCTCGAGGCAACGAGGAGTATCGATACGTTTGAGTCAACCTTCGACCTTCACTTCGTTGAAATCGCGGAAAAAAACACACAAGTCACGTAGAAAAACAGGATGTGTGAAAACACGCATCTGGCTGTGATGTGCAAAAATTGTGTCATTGACATATTATGAAAATTTATGCTTAAAAAAATTCGAAACCCCTTTTGCAAATGCATTTGGGGTTGTAGAATCCTTTTTCCCGCGCTCGCAGACATTTACACATTTACAAACCAAGTTGTTGCAGCATCTATGACTGAAATCCTGAAACTGACTTGCCTTGAAGAAGCTTCCCCAAGAACTTGCAAATCTACCAGCCGTGCTTCAGCAGAAAAATGCTGATTCTCTGCTCATTCATACCCATAGGATCCATTAATATGGATTATTTACCTACAACAACAGGTGAAAAATGGCCACATTCAGGGGGAAATATAGGTAAATATTACAGACCTGGAGCATCTGGGATACAGAGAGACCATTTCCCATGCAGAAACAGTCTCAGCATGTTACACCCCCCGGAAGATTGACATGGAACCCAAAAAAAAATACACCCGGTGGAAAAGGAAAATCATCTTCCAATACATCATTTTCAGGGTTCTATGTTAAGCTTCGGAAGTCTACCCTCCCTGCAACTAACATAGCCCCTGAAAATAGACCCCTGAAAGAGGAGATACCTATTGGAAACCACCATTTCTAGGGGCTATGTTAGTTTTAGGGAGTGTACTCCAAAGATTAATGAGCAAACCTTCACTTCAAATCATTTCATCAAAGGTTTAGAGTTCCTCCCTCCCGTTTTCCACATGCAGCGTTTCACATGGCACCATGTGTGGCAACTCCTGGAAAAGTTCCTTCACTTAGCCATGGCGCTTCGGAAAAAAAACAACGGTTATTGGAGAAAATCCACACAGAACCACCTGGTGCGCGATTTCCAAATCTACAGTATAATAAACCAGTGATTCTTTTTGTGGATTTTTTTTTGGTGCTTTCAAAGTAGCTGTGTTGTATCAAGAAAATATCCTCTTCATCCTCAGCCGCATGATTCATCCAACATCCATGGAGTAGTTATAGCATTTTTGGCAAGAAGATAGCCCCTGAAAATAGGCCGGGCCCCAAAAGGAAACTACTCTTCCAACCATCCATTTTCAGGTGCAATGTTAGTTCAGGGAGGGTAGTTTCCATGGAAAACCTGATGAGCTCTTTGCCGCCTTGCGCCGCGTATGTTTTCGGATTTTTTCAGGTCTGCGGTAGCTCAATGCCACGGTCGTACAAAGGCAACTCACCTTCACGCGGAGCTGATTGAAACCTCAGTTGAAAAACGCTTGAAGTGCTGCCAAGAATGGCTACAAGATGAG
Organism: Breviolum minutum Mf 1.05b.01; assembly: GCA_000507305.1. Lineage (NCBI taxonomy): Eukaryota > Dinophyceae > Suessiales > Symbiodiniaceae > Breviolum > Breviolum minutum. Next base: position 75,369 of record DF240756.1, read on the forward strand.
TCCAGTTGGTGTGACCTTCGAGCCAAGGGCTATCGGCTTTTACTCAGCCAAGCTCACTGGAAAGGATGATGAAAGATGAGTCCAGAGGTCCAGAAGAATCTGCAAAAAAAAACTGGAGAAATTTGGTGGAGAATGGGTGAAAACATTCTTCCTAAAGGACACCCAAAACAATGCAGAAAAGAATGGAAACAAAAAAAACAACCCCTCCGAGCTGAAAGGATTGTCACCTCAAACTGCACAATGGTGACTCAAGCACATATGTATAGCAGCCTATATACTATTACAGTGTCTTCCTATATTTTTTGATATAACAGCGCATAACCACAGGTATGTACAAGTGCTTTTGTATTTGCATATGTGCAGGCACATTCAGATACAAACATGTAACATGCGAAAACAAACACAAAAAAAAAACATACAATTATCTATTATTCAATTCTTACATCTAATATGTAGGTAAAAATGCGTAAATATGTCTCTGTGCGTATGTCGGCGCACATCTCCAAAGATATTTGCACCTTTCACCAGCTAAGGCACTTTTCCTGGGCCTTGGCCCAACAGCGTTTCAAGAAACGCACTGGCAAAGCTGCCAAAGTCCTGGGTTAGCATTGATCGAGAAAGGGGCGAAGGAAGCTGGTTGAAAATTTGTTGAACATACACCTGAAAATACTTGTCCTTGTCAAGTAGCTTTAAGGAAGCAAATGTGGTAAATAAATGTACACCCCTGAAAACTGACATCACATTGGAAAATCCCCATGTTCAAGAGGAAATACATCTTCAAACATCCATGTTACTAAACGCAATTGAAAATGTGGGCAAATGTATACCACCATGTACCTACTATATATCATAACACCTGAAAAATAGTAGTTGGAAGACCGCTTTCCGATTGGGAAGGCCTATTTTCAGGGGCTATGTGAAAAAACTTCGAGAGAGTTATGACCTCGCCACATCGAAGCATATCCCCCACCCAACCCAACATGCCTGAAGACATCCATCGAACTCATGAGTTCCTTCAACACTTGGATGACCCGACGGTCCTGGTCACGACTCACGACAAGGAGACCGGTTCTGTTTCAACGGAACAAAACCAAGGAGACCCGCGGTGTTGGATTGAAAATCGATTTTGAAGCTTAAAGAAGGTGATTCGAGATCTTTTTCTGAAAAAATATGCCCAAGTTTGGAGTGGAATGTGGGAAGTGAAACTTCAGGAAACCGTACTTGTTTCCCAAAAGGTTCTCGCAATGTTTATCAAGAATATGACTGTCACCTTGTCACAACACATGCTCCACATACGCTGTGGTAAACAAACATATCAACGGAAATTGAACATCTACTTTGACTACTTCGATGGGGGGTGTTCCAGTTATCCCTGTGTTAAACTTCTAGAGTGTCCACTACAGCCCCGCAAAACCGTGGCAAAAATCCCAACTCAGACAACAAATCACTTTCGACTTCCAGCTGGTAGCTTTCAGCATAACGATGTGTTGCTTGTTAGTTTTCAACCCCCCTTGTTCCAAATCTTCCCTGTCATCACCTTCTGCCCATCACCTCATCATTCCCCGGGCCCCTGTTATCAAAAACCCAACCTCTACAGGTTGCCAAGCTATAGGTTGATAGAAGTCATCGACGATATCCATCTCACAACGAAGCTCCAACACCTGCTGTCTGCTGTGGACAGAGTCGAGTCGAGTCGAGTGGGAAATTTTGGCCCAGAGTTGGGGTGTTTTTTTTTTTTTGGTTTCTTGATTGAGTTCTTTTTTGGTGTGTGAAAAAAGGGTGAGATCTTTTGTAGCTATGAAACAGATGCCTGTAGATTTTGACGCGTTTCAACAGTTGCATTACAGTATATGAATTGATATGATATACGGACCCATCCACTTTATGGTTTTTTCATGTCTTGATGTTGAACTTCCAAAAGCCATTGAGTCTATGCAATTTGTTAAAACGTTGTTTTTTTGGTCACAGGGAACGCATCGGCCAGTGAAGCCTGCACCCATTCCCCCACATTCGGAAGCCTCAATGGAGAGGGGAGGATACTTCTCCTCCACGGTGAGACGAATCACCGCAGACCTCTCAACGTGCTTTTTAAATGATTCAACTGGAGGTTGTTCCAAAGGCCGCAGGGTTTTTTTCTGGGGTGAAATGGCACTTTTTAAAAGATGCCAAGGTATAGTAGTTTTCCAGCGGGCTTGAAAAATTCTACCCTTTGTGTATAGTCCCTATAGACGAGTAGCGATCTAGATCTGTCAGGTTTTGCTCAAACACCCAACGCCTTGGGCGGGTAACACCCGCAAAAAACCATGGTCCCCAAAAAACCACAGAGATCTTCAAGATCGATCTTCAACCTTTTTTCCGGGGGAAAAAAAAGATGAAAAAAACTCACTCCCATCCTCCAAATCCGCGAGCTGGATGAACACTGGAAGAAACGGGTCTCAGCTCCCTCTGTAGACATGAAGCTGGTGAAATTCAGTTTCCTGAGCAAAAGCTGTGAAAAATCCTCAAGTCCCTCGTGTTTGCTGAGAGATCTTGGGTTTTGTTTGGGGCTCAATCATTTTCACCATGAAAAGTTGGTGAAACCTGATTTTTTGGTTGAAAGATACCTAAAGTTCAAACCATTGGTGAAACCATGCCTTGACGGTGTGCCTTTCATGCTTCAAAGGTCGTTTCTTCAGCTTGAATCTGTCTGATGTTTGGGTTTTTGTTCCGTTTTTCGTGGTTTCAAGCCGGGTTTCTGGAAATTTTTTGGGGATTTTGGGGTGATTCTTTAGGAAGCAACTTTTCAACCACTTAGAGGGTACCAGACCTCGAACTTGCCAAACCAGGGCCCGGTTGGACCAGTTTTGGACAGGGCGGTCTCTATTGAAGTGAATTTGTTGGTTGGGTGTATACTATATATTAGATATACATACGTATATATGTACATACATAAATTTTTGGTACATGTGTTTCTAAGCCCCTTTTCTGGTCAAAAACTTCGGAAGCTTTTGGATCTTCTGGCTGGATTTTCTCATATATCTGTATCCCTTTCCTCTTGTCTTCTGTCAGTTCCAACAATAAAATTGCCAAGCATTACCCTCCCTGAAACTAACACTTCGCACCTGAAAATAGGGTTTGCCAAAAAGGAAACTAACTCGTCTTCCAACCATCCATTTTCGGGTGCAAACTTGCTGTTAGTTTCAGGGAGGGTAATATACTGATATCAAAAACTCATCATCTTTGAAGCTTAGAAGGTTTGTTGTCCCATTCGGTCTCTTACATATGCAATCACAAATCCTGTCATTTCAAAAAAAAATAAAATAAAGCACCGAAACGTACCAAATCTGCAAAGTGGAAGATTTACCCAATTCATCTCTATGATTTCAAAGGCAATAATTTCAAATAGAAAAAATCAAATCAAAAATCAAGGTGGATTCTTGTTAAACATCATCCATCAAAAATCACCACTTGCCACTGACCGCCACCGTGCAAAAAAAACGTTCAACTGCCTGCGTTTTCACTGTAGCCCGCCCAAGCTTCTCGCAGCTGAGGATGACATCCCAACCTGGATTCTGAGTTTTCAAACTCAACGGGGCTGCAAATCTATTGACGATGATTCCAGTTGCAAGGGGTGAGCAATGGAGTTCCGAAACCCTTGGCTGGTTGGGTGGTTGAACCAAACCATCTGAAATGGGTTCATCTTCCCCAAAGTTCGTGGTGAAAGTAAAAAATGTTTGAAACCAAACACCTAGTTGGCGTTTCCATTCCATGATACCGATTTGTTTAATGGCTTTTCTTTTTGAAACCCGGATGTAACTGGGCAGCATACTCCCCAAAATTGACCCATCAGCCTGATTTTGATCACGGCTCAAGTAAACCACCCTTCTCTTGCCCATCTCTCATGATACCTATACCTGGAACACCTAAGGGGTGCTAAATGAATGGTAAGGGATGCCCATTAACCACCCCTTAGGGTCATAGTGGCACCTCTTAGGTGGTGCTGGTAGGCCATAGCTACAGTTCTGGTGCACCAAAGGGGTCGAAGGACGCTCATGTCGGTACATGTCTCATCCACTCACCTGGTGACATTTTCATGCAGGATCTGTGGCAAGTCACTTTGAAGATGTAGTTTTGCCCTTAAAAAAAACATCTCAAGTCAAGATCTAAACCCTGCTACCCATCTGTATCAAAAAAACCCACCTTTTTGTGAGCGTTCTAATGACCTGGTGAGCTTTTTTCGTGAGTTATCCATTTCCGGAATCACTGCCGGGAACCCCAAGAAACATGGAGATTCGCCAGGACCGCGTTTCAACTCAAAGATCAACTCTTGTTCTCCACCTCCAAAAAGGGGCGAAACCCAGAAAGCTTGTTCCACAAAACGAGTGGCGATTCGTGGCGATTCGTGGAGATTCGTAACATTCTTATGTTGTCATATACATGGAAAATATATAGTACAATAAAAATGATACAATAGAAGGCAGTAAGGGAATCAATACGAAGATGATGAGGTTGCCGTTGAAGCCAGGCATGTCGTCATGTTCGTATCCAAATCTTCCCCATGAGATTTAGCCAAGAAGCCAAGACATAGCTTAGGTTTTACCAGGTACTACGAATTGGGGATTTGACCATGGAATTTTCCAGGCGAAATCGCCCGAAGGGCTCAATAACTTGGTATCTTCATCCTGATTTTTGGGATAGTGAGCCGCCCATTGCTGCATATTGCACCAAAGGGTTCAAACTTGACTTTGTTGGAATCTTCCGGAAATCGTGTCAATAGCTAAAAATAAACCCTCCAAAGTTCTACCCACATTTTTGCCAAACAATCGAAAATACATCAATGTTTTCGTGAATTCACGGATGTTCAATGGTCTATTTGTTCAGACTTGACACATGTTGTTCAGGGTAGCTGTCACCACTCACATCACCCACCATCTTCCACTGTTACGTGTTCAAAAACCAAGGTGCCACTCACGACCAGATGTGACTCACAGGCACGTTCCAAATTTGCAAGACCTGATTGACTCAGAAGAGATGTGGCACCACGCACCAAGACGTTGTAGCCCGCCTTCCAAGTTGAAAGTTGCGTTCGGTCGATTCACCACTGACTGTACTTTTCTGACGACTTGAACCCAGGAACCAACAGGTACGTAGGGAACCCTTGGGTTCACCGTGAAATTGAAACAGTGATCTGTTAGGCCTTTTGTTGGAAGGACAGTTAGTGGGTCTTAGCCACCAGTAGAGAGCATTGTCATAGCCACAGAAAACGATATGTAAACATATTTTGAATTTATGTATATATATATATATATATACGAGATGTCTCTGAAATGCATCTGATCACATGTTGGAGTTTCCTGCTGTCGGGTTTTTTGCAGGGCTAAACCTTACTGAACCCTAGTTGTAAGTGCACACAACTACGCTAATAACTCAAGAGAATCACATTCTCCCAACAGTGAATTGGGGCCACTGTTAATGCTGCAAGAGGTGATGCAATCCTGCAAAAGTTCCACAAAATATTGACATCATGTTAGACATCTTGCTGCTATGTCAAACCAACATGTTTGGGTTCAATTTCTCCTTGCCTTGGGAGGCCTCCCCCAAAACTTTTCTGCCTGACTCTCTGCAAGTCGTCCCGCGTCGCTGTCGCACAAACGCCGGCGGACATCCCCTGCAACCTTGTAGGAGAAATCCTCCTCAAGATGACTCCAAACAGGTGGGTTAGGAAGATTACACTCCCTGAAACTAACAGCAAAAGCCTCTGAAAATAGGGTATCCCAAAAGGGGATTCATCTTCCAACCATTGATTTTCTGGGGCGAAAATGTTACTATAAGTTTCAGGGAAGATTTTCCTTGTCACCGCGGATTTTTCCCGTCCATTTTCCACTGTTACTGGGAGGGGCAAGCATCCCAAGGCAAGCATCAAATGACAGAAGTAAGACTAGGAAGAGACAAATTTCGAAACACCTTCTATGTTTAATGAGATCCACTAGCTACCATTTGGCAAAATGAAATCCAAGTTCTGAGATGTATATCTTCAAGTTCTCGAGGTCATGGATGGATTTATGTTATGATCTAGACATAAGCTGTGGAACCCTGCGTGAAAATCGTGAGTGTTGTCCCCTTGGCCTAGCATGTAAAACCTTGTAAAACCCGCATGGAGGTGCCTACATTATATATTCTCTAATAAGAAAATCCTTCTTGGCATTGGCGGATCCCAAAAGCAACTTGGTCGGTTGGTCCTTCAGCTGCTCAACTAGCAAACTCTCTTCTTCGATCTTCAATCCAGACTTGGCTAAGACATCTTCGAAGTCATATCTTGAACCTTCCACAATGTAAACGCCCCTCCTTAGAAACAATGGCTGGCCCGCGGGATTTTTTACACCTAGACGTTTGAAAACCCCTCCTGAAAAATGGCTGGCCATATAATTCCCCGACGGGCCCCGATTGTATATAAGCCACTTCTAATGGTGCAAGATGTCCAGATACGAGCTGTTCCACTCATCTTCGCAGCGAAGATCATCAAATCATGCTGCTAAACTTCAATGTCATGAGTTGCTCTATTGTGCTTGGACAGTCAATCTGTCCAAACAAATTTTCGTAATGATGCATAATGACAATGCACATAGCCATCTATATCCAACCTACTGGGAATTCAGCAATAAAAACCACAAACACCACTGCTCAACTTTACCTTGAGAACCAAAGACCACTTTGTCATGACAGACTTTCGTTAATCTGACAGGGTCTTGGGTTTAAGCAGTTTCAGAGGAATTCGCCCTTGTGTTCATGCTTTTGTGACTTCCTCTCTGGTCCCCACTGCCACTGTGACATCCACGCCGATCCAAGCAGAATTCACGTCCAGCGGCGTGACATCCATCAAGAACTGCATACAGACATCTTCAAGCGGAGCACGTTCAAAATACCTCAGAAAGGATTTCGTTCAAAACATCCCCCCACCCCAAACCCCACAGAAAAAAAAGTGGGGGGTTTAAAAGGCGTCCTTTGCCATCCTTTGCCCCCATGAAGATCATTTTAAAGAAAACTGCAAGATACTGATCTTCGCTACAGCGCTGTTCTGGTGGAAGATGAAGATCTGCCATATCCACCTGGCGGCTCTGAAAACCCGTGGTTTTGGAAAGATATGAAGGATGCTCGTTCCAGGAAGGGGCTTGGTTGGCCAGATAGATAGATAGATAGATAGATAGATAGATAGATAGATAGATAGATAGAGATAGAGATAGAGATAGAGATAGATATAGATAGAGATAGAGATAGAGATAGATATAAATATAGATTGAGATAGAGATAGAGATATGGGAACAGGCTAGATATAGATACATGTACATATGGACATATGGAAAGACAAAGATATTGATATAGATTCATACAGAAATAGATATGGATATCGATATGGATACAGATAGGTAGAAAGACAAAAACAAGCAGCTACACACAATTAGTCACCAAACATTTCAGGTACCTAAAGTGGAGGTACTCACCTATATAAGCTGTATGTAAGGCTTATGTAAGGGAAACCCCACCCCCAAAATGGCCTTATAAGGTTCAGTACCTCCATTCTAGGTACCTGCAACTTTTGGTGACTTAGGGGCCTGATGTGATAATGAGCAAATCCTTCTACAAACTTACCCATTTTCCACATCCAGAAGGTCAGACCTTTGAGATTTTCTCGTTGAAATTCTGCTTTGTTGCTGGAAAAATACCCTTCCCATTTCATAGTAATTAGTAGCATCCTTTCCAAACAGCCGGCTGTATAGTCCACCTATATTTACAAAGGGTGCGGAAATATTTTGGGTTTTTTGTGATTTTTTTGAATTATGTTTTTTCTATGGTTTCAATTGGAGGTGGAGACGTTTCAGGTGGGGGTGGGCTGTCCCTGCAGAGGAGGTGGGCCTAAAAAAAACAGCTGGAGGGGGGTTGGGGGGGAGGGCGCAGCGCCTCTCCCCCCCAAATGCATTCGCAGAACATGCTGCGTGATTCGCCTTCGGTTCGCATGATTTTTGGAGCCTTGGGTTCACAATTTTTGTTTCGGGCCTTAGGTTCATATAATTTTGGCGCCTTAGGTTCATTAAAGATTTGGTGTTGTGTTCAAAAACTTGTCGTTTCCTCACCGAATTTTTAGGGCCTGAGGTTCTCTTTTTTTTGTCTTGTGTTTATATATTTTTGGTGGTCTCAGGCTCATAAAAGTTTCGGGTTCTTAGGTTCATAACTTATTTGGGCCCTTACCTTAATATATTTTTTGGGCCTTCATAACACTTTTGGTGTCTCGTGTTGAAGGGCAAAGAAGCCTCTTTGATTAATAAACAAAAACTTTAGACAAAAAGTAACAACACAAGCAGCGAAAGCGGCCACAAACTCACAAGACGCAACTACGAAATAGATGTAGAAACAAAAAGAAAGACCAATGCAACACAGAAGCAAGAAAACAGTAAATGAGCAAAAAGTCGCAGAAGCAAAAGTTAAGGCAAAAGCAAAAGCAAAAGCAGCAAAAGCAAAGGCAAAGGCAAAAGCAAAAGCAGCAAAAGTTAAAAGCAGAAGCAGAAACAAAAGCAAAAGCAAAGGCAGCAGCAAAAGCAAAGGCAGCAGCAAAAGCAAAAGCAGCAAAAGCAAAAGCAGCAAAAGCAAAAGCACCAAAAGCAAAAGCATCAAAAGCAAAAGCAGCAAAAGCAAAAGCACCAAAAGCAAAAGCACCAAAAGCAAAAGCACCAAAAGTAAAAGCACCAAAAGTAAAAGCACCAAAAGTAAAAGCAAAAGCGAAAGCAAAAGCAGCAACGTCAAAAGCAAAAGGGAAAAAAATCATTCCCAAAATAAAAAAAATCCCAAAAAAAATACCCCTCCATTTACAATTCCAAATTAACCAAGGATTTCTAGTTGGTGCTTTCAACCCATCTGAAAAATATGAGTCAAAATGGGTTCATCTTCCCCATTTTGATCGGGATGAAAATATAAAAAATAGATACATAAAAATGAAACACCACCACCCAGTCAACCTAATACAAACCATATTGATTGATTCATATTGGACATATTCACGTTTATTGGCATCATCGAAGTTGTTGGGTTTTTGTCACTGGAACTTCATCTGTCACGACTCCATCGACTTCCACCCAGACTCGCCTCTAAGAAATGCTGAAGGGCAACCAGTCGCCGGAGCTGTTCTTGATCGCATCCCTGGCGGGAGGTTGGATCAACCGAAAACGCCTGAAGGTTTTTTATATAAGCCTCTGAGAAAAAAAACTATGTAGATTGATGAGTTGCTGGCAACCAGAAATCCGGTAGATTCACTCACTCACCAGTTGAGATGAAGGTAGTTTATCCCATTATTTTACCAGGTTTTTATACATCCCAGGTGGTTGGGAATGGGATTTCTGGTTGCCATCAACAGTAACACCTGGGAGGCCTTTCCAAAAGTAAGCTCATCTTCCAACCCCAATGCTTCAGGTGCGAGCTGTTAGTTTTTGGGAGGGTAACATGCTTCACCTGAAAAATAGGGCCACCCTTTCCACCAGCCAAGAATTTTTCACCGATCTCGGGGCCGAGATCGTCAAAATTTGGAACTTCTTTGGTGGTTAATGTTGGTATTTCACCAGTGTTTTGAAAGAAACGGTCCCAGGTTCAACATGAGTCAAGATACAGAAGATAATGTTGAACCTTGATCAGTCAAAATCAAACATGTTGTCATATTGCCCATGTGGTAATGACTGTCAGTGCCAAAAAAGAACAGTTGCCTACTCAATCCGCTCGATTGCCTACTCGATCCACTACCTCTGAGTCAGTCCAAGTGTCCATTGTATTCTCAACATGCAATGGCAAAGCAACAGTTCAAGTTCTCTGAAAGCGAAGGAGTTAGGTCAGTGATGGAAGTTCTTCGAAAGACTCAGCATAACATGAGTCAGAATCACGAAGATGATTGCTTAGACAGCTTGTCGCAAGATCTTGAGAGCATATATTTTGGGGAACCACATCATCCCAGTTAGCGCTTTATAAAGTCCAACTAGTCATCCAGGCACGGAGTAATATCATCTTCTTCGACCCTCAGCATCTTTTTAAGGCAAAGAACGTTGGTCTTAATCATCATTCTCCAAGAGTTCTGCAAACGCCTTCGGCGGCTCGCAGGCTTCTCGTGACACCATATCTGAAAGCAACAAACCCAGTAGTCGACTGCCTGTGTAGGGTGTTCGGCCATGGACCACTCGCAGGTTATCCAAAACAAGTACATCTCCCGGATTCAGCCGCAGATATTCCGTGCTCTCTGCATAGGCTCTGCGAATCTCTGTCAGCTCGGAGGAGCTAAATTCCGTACCATCGCCCCAAGTACAGTGGTAGGGCCGCTCCTTGACATCCATGTGTCCAAAAACAGAATGACCATCCAACCACGAGCCATGTCGATTTAAGACCGAATTAAAAAACAGCTCTCCAAAAGTGGGATGCTTATGAAAGACTGGACACCACAAAATGTGCTTCAGACGCCTCTCATCATGCTTTTTCAAAATCGAAAAGTTCTCTTTGTTGTTTCCCTTTTTCAACGCTTCCTCCATCGAAGTGGTCTGAAATGCACCCTGCCAAGAGTTGTAGAAATCAGGAGCGTTCTGCTCAGATTCATCATGTAAGAAACGGATGTATTGAACACCGAGGTTTCGAAACTTCTCCAGTAAGGCCACTGAGAGCTTCTGTTGCACCAGCACATTGTCCGCAAGTGTGGTTGTTCCATCTTGGTCTGCCTGTTTCACCATACCAAAGGTGACATATTTGGGAAATTCCACTGCATATGCCATCTCATTATGAAACTGAATCGTTAACTCCTTTGGCGCACCAGCAGCGGAATCTACAAAATTGCTATCCTCAATAGTTGCACGCACTACTCCACCACGGCCATTGTAACTTCCCATGTTTCTTGGATCAACCCTCATCAACTGAAGTGCAATGCTTTCCATCTCACGGACACTTGCATCACCCAAGGAGCATAGAGCATACCCTTTCTCCGCAATGTCTCGAAATGCACTGTCGATCCGTACCATCCCTAAAACCCTCGGTGAAACAGGGGAAGCGTGACCGTCCACCTTGAGCCCACATTGATGGATTGCAGCACTTCCAGAGAAAAGAGTCAGGGAGTTTACGTGGATCAGTTGGGAATTTCTGTCAAGACTGGAATGATTTCATCCTACATCATTGGCTTACAATCATTCTGCTGGGAGGGGAAGGCATGCCATCAGCTGTCAGGGGCTTCTGTTCGTCCACCTGATCCACCACCGCCATCCACAACAAACCGTCAACAGCCATCCAACCCGCCACACCCTGCAACCCGTCCAACCTCAGAAACCACAGCAGGCGAGTGTTCCAAGAAGCTCCGGATCGATTGTTCCCAGGACCCCCTTTGGGGTGCTAGGTATAAGGCTTCGCGGTTGGCTCGAGGACCGCGATCCACCTCTTCTCTTTTTGGACCGGCATTTGGTTTCTGCTTGGCTCAGACATCGTTGAAGGGGATCTTCCTTTGGTTTGGTAGAAGTGGGGTATAAAAACAACAAAAACCAGTGATCCCACATCTAACTGCAAAGACTACCAGGAGTCTGACATCTTGAAATCGAAAAAATTATCCCACCTTAAAAAACAAACATCTTCTTTTCTCACCAGCCAGCATCCTGGTTAACCAAGTACAACTCCGGCAAATGAGGTGTATTAATCTTTGATGGAGTTGAGAGAAATAACTCAGCCATTTCCGTGCAACTGCCATCATACCGTGCCTAGGCATCGGTGGACGAAACCATACCGTCCAAAAACTCCGCCAGCGCCAAGGCAAAAAAAACTACGAGAAGAATGGAAGTTAATATCAGCCGTTCGGAACCCCCAAGGCCAACCATTTTTTATGGATGTTTGGTGAAACAACCATTTCCTATATGTAAAGATATTAGAATCATCCAATTGAAACAACCATTTTTTGAAAAAATGGTTGTTTAGGGTACCAGGAGTGGGCTGTACATAATCTCTATCTTTAATATCTATATGCGTTTTTGGACAATAGAATTTAGTGTTTTCGGATCTTGTAGCAGCTACAACTGCATGGCTTCATCTGAGAGTACCCAGAGGTATGTGATCATATCATGTGACATGTGCGTATGTTTTTTCAGCACATTTCTGTATGAGGTGATACGTTCTCTTATTCACTTCTTCAGTTATTCATTGATACATCCATTCGGTTTGGTTGGATTGGATGAGACTACTATATATATATATATACACATGTTGCACACCAAATTGATTCAAATTGCATTCCATCACCTTGCACTTTGCATTGCTATCCTGTTGTTTTTCCGTATTTCCTTTCATTAACTGCAGAATATGTGTATATACATATATATATATATATAAATACATATATGTACCAACATATCTATCAACATATACGTTTTGCATGCGCGCAATTTGTTGAAGACCCGCATGTTCATCCATAGGCATAAGATGCCTGTCACCCCTGGAGGTTGCCACCTGAATTCCCATAGCCATTCGTTGCTGCCGCCGTTCCACCGCTTCCCTGGCAAGTCCTTCGGGTTTTTTGGTCGGAAATCATCGACCATTTTGGAGGGCAACCCCCACACATCACCAGCAACATGAAGAATCTACAACGGACCCCCAAGTGGAAAAAAAACACAAATTCATCTCTAACTGTTAGAATCCATCGAGTGGAATCCAGCGCTTATTGAAAAAAATCAAGAAACGCAGAAAGAAATGTTGCAAGTAATGATGTGATGGTTTAAGTTCCGATGTGACTGCACAGGGGGTTCCACGTTTTAGAGCCGTAAAAGCCCGACCCGTCATCCTTATTGCATACCCCCTTCATCCTTGCCAACACCGGTGACAGCTGGCATTCTGGAAGAAAAAAATCTAAGCAAATAACTTGAATCATCTGGAAAACTGCCTCCAACCCTGTGGTTTTACACTTTAAATTGGAGGGGGACCCAACAAATGGGTCAACCTTGGGAAAGCCCAGTCCTGTGAAGACATAGCGAATGGCTGCCTCTGTTGCTGGCTCGTTGCTGTCAGCACCTGCCACGAGCAGGTAGGGCAGATAGGAACCGACTTTCTTGGGGTCAAAAATGGTGGGAAAAATGTGACATCTGTTCAATCTGATGATGAACAATTGCATTTGATGAACATATAAATGTAGAGTATTTACATCTATCTTAAATACATTGAAAAAGTATATGTATGTGTGTATATGCCCCCAAAAAAAAACTTGTTTATATCTATATGCATGTACTAAATACCAAGTGTAGATATGTATGTAGATGTCATATGTGTCATATGTGATGGCATGTGTAAAAACTTTCGCTCACCAGCATTGCCCTTCCCTGCCCCATGAGGGCATTCGTAACCCAAGTAACCCAAGTCATCCAAGCTTGACTGTGAAAACTCCATGCACTTCCATCATATCGAGGCTAAACAAAATTGGGGATGTCTTAAAATTAGGGGTCCTGGAAGAATCTAGTGGTTTTTTCGACTCAAAATTTAATAAATCAAATTGACCCCTCCCCCCCGAAAATGAACGAATGGAGCCCAAAAAAAGGGGTTCCTTTTCAAAAGGAAATTTCATCTGGACCAGCCATTGATTTTCAGGGGCCAAGTGTTAGTTTTCGGGGCAAGTATGTCCCAACCAAATTTTCAGGAGATCACTGGGTCTGAGGATCAAAATGTGCAACAGCTGTGGGATGTTTGACCGTGGTGTGGGTTAATATAGACTAAAATTGACTAAAAAAGATGTGGTTGGTGCATGTAATCTGGTACCACTGCTTTCTAGATCATACCTTTCAGCGGATAAAAAAACACCAAAAAATTGTGGTGAGTCCCCGAGATTGCCTCCTTTTTTGGCTTACCATGAGGTTCTTTATGCACATCTTAAATACATATATATTTTTTTTGGCTCTCAAATGACGGGCTTAATGGGTTGTTTTAACCGGAGCTGTACACAAGTGAAATTGGTGAGACATCCCCTGGCAGCTGTACACATGGGGAAGGAGAGGATTGAATAGTGTGGGGTGTAGATGGAGGAGTGAAAAGGTTTGAAGGTGTTTGGGGTGTAGACCGAAGTACCTGAGAGGCAGTATGACGGGCAAGAAGAATCTTAAGGAACATATGATGAGTATCCCGTACTAAACTTGAAACATCATAAATAATATTCAAATTGAAGAGTAATGGAGTCCCATAATCACAATAGAGTTCGATCCAACCACAATGCAAAAAACATCTGGGCCATTGGGTACCAACAAGACTAAAAAGACATAAAAGTTTGGGATAGTCCTTTCGAATTGTTTCCCATCGGGTACATTGCCAAAAGATATGCTCAGCTGTTTCATCACAAGTATTACAATAGAGTTTAGACTTGTGAAGTCGAGAAGCATGATCAAGTGAACCAGTAAGAACATGACGCATTAGTGCTTGATGTACGGGGTTTTGAAGGGAAAAATAATTGCTGTGAACCTGACAAGGACGCGTCAGAGGAATCCATGTCCTCCCCTGCTAGGTTTCCTGCCACTTCATCGGTGAATTCCAATGTGGAGAGCTCTGCCTTCATGTTTTCGAGCATTGCCTCCTTCATAGACTCAGGGATCACTCCAGCAAAGGCTGGTGCTGCGCTGGTCTTCCCATTTTGGCACTTGTTGTCGACCAAGTACAAACAGTCATGGTTGACCAACATGTAGCGCAGCTCTCCGATATTTGCCTTCTCTACCAGAGATGTGGCAATGTAAGCAGCCTTCAACCCGTGGAAGATGGCGCCCCATGACAAGTTGAATGCACGGTTCCGCAATGCTTCCAAAGTCGTGCTGGCATTCACCGTGATGTTGCCTGCAAAGTTAGGGAAAGCCTGGATGCATTATGTCTTCCTGGCTGACCGGTCAGCCAAGCGTCGGAAGTTCTTGCCATCCAAGGTGACATTAGGGATGTCAAGGCTTACTGGGCTCCCAAACCAAGCCATGCCCCATGCCTCTTCGAAGACAGTTACGTCTCCTGCCCTGCATGGCCAGCTTCGCTATGGCAGCTTTGTGGGGACCCTGGATCAAGGGGTTTGCTGCCCGTGAAGCATAAGCCTTGTCCTCTAGCACGCTCCTTGTGGTGTATGACCTGACCAGGTTGACTTCGCGGGCATTTTTGTCGAAGTACAAATTGTCACGCCTTGGCGCAAAGACCTTGATGTCGAATGGGTGCATTGCACGAGCAGACACATTGCTCAACACATCAAAGGCGCTAGGGGTGAGAGCAAATGGTTGTCCAAGCGCTGCTGCCTGAGCCTGACCTCCTCGGCAAGTGTTGATGCACTGACATGGGCATTCACAAAGCCAGAGTCTGTCTTGGGTAGGCTTTTGTAGGCAAACAAAGCCAACATGTTGTCCCTTCGCATCTCACAGCCCGTCGCCTGCTCTTCCAGGGTATCAGCCTGACTAGAGCCTCATTCTTCTCTGCTCGGACGAACAAAGACTCCATGACCACATGTGGGAACGTCTCACCGCACATTGACATAGCAGCAGCTGGCCCGATTAAAGAGTCCACGAACCATGCAAGAAGCTTCTTGTATTCCACATTCTGCTCGATGCTGCCGAATGTCTTGAAGGACTCCCCAGTACACAATCCCTTGGCGATCTGGGATATGACAGTTGTCCCGTGCACTGATGGGTCGATAGCAAAGGACGACTTCACAGAAAAGGGCGAGCTCAAAATTGCTGCGGCATTCCTGGGCTCGAGAGGTGCTTGGACGTGGTCTGCCACGCAGTCCAAAAGGAACTTCGCAAAGCGCGGGTCAATCTTGGACATATGCCTCACAAGGACGATAGGCACTGTGAACCCCCTCTCCAAGTTTGTGTCTCTCTCTGGTGATCCAAGCAGCGAAGGATGGGATTCCCCAGCCCGCCAAGTCACGGCTCATCCACATGCTGGTGCTGGTGAGCTTCAAGTTCTTTGTGGCGTGCCTGCGGTCTATCTGTATGGCATGAATGAAAATCCGGAAAATCGCCCAGGCATAGGCTGAAGCCTCTGTCCACTGCACCCTCTGTGCTCCCGAGGATTGTGTCCATCTGCTTGAAGACATCAGCAAAGGTCTCAGTGCGATTTCTGTCTGCACGGGCGAAGATCTTTCCAGCAGTGATTGCCTCTTGCCCCTGGACATACAGCCTGTTTAGGAAGATGTAGACCGCTGAGCGCAGGATAGTTTTGGAATATTCCACTTCGAAACCCAGCTTCTCATAGGTTTTCACTGTGGCTTCGTAAGAAAGCTTGATTCCCCGGGAATGTTTGCGCAAGAGCACAATGACGTCGTCAATCAACGCGAGCTTTGTAATGACAGACTCTGGTGCAAACAACCCTTCTTCCCGGGCCTTGACAAAGGCGAACTGGCAGATTGGTGAGTGCATCAATGTATCACCCGTAGGGAACCATCCCTGCACACTTGCCTCCGGAGAGTCCCACATGGTGTGGAATCCGGCATGAGAGTAGATGGCCTTGAAGGTTGAGAAAAGCTTTGCCACATCAGCTTCCTCCGGCACATCGAAGAAAGAGAGTAGCATATATATATATATATATACAACTTTCATTAAACTATCATTTCTTCAAACTTAAAGGGAAAGAAAGAATCCAACCCATCCTTGTTTTTTCCAACAATAACTAATAACCAACATTCCCATCACAACGAAACCACGTGACGCGTGTAGAACACAGACCTTGCAAGGACAAGGGCGACACCAAGCCCCGTAGTAGCCGTTGGCAGCGGCCAAGGCTTTGGTGGAGGCTTGACCTGTGCAGCTTTAAGCAACCAAGTAGTTACAAACGAACCTGCCGTGGAAGAAATCCCAAGCAACATCAAGCAACCTGGGATATATAAAACCTTGTAAATAATGGGATAAACTACCAACCTCAACTGGTGCAGGATGTGTTCCATCAACAGTCATCTACTTGGAGGATCATCCCAGGACTTGTAAGTGGTTAGGATCAGCCCCATCTATAAACCATAAAGTTCGGCCATTTGGAAGCGGAACAACCCCAGGAATCGGGGGCTTACGATCACCATGGTTATGAACCACTTATTAAATGGGATGATCCTCCGAGTAGGTGGTGGCACCTTGGCAACTGGAATATTTTTTCATATTCACCTCGATACCTGGGGAAATGATTTGGACGAGCATCTTTTTTCAAATGGGTTGGTTCAACCACCAACTAGCAACATAGACTGACACACTGTTGATGGAAGAAATCCGGTTAACTCACCAGTTGATTTGGAAAATATGCCATTATTTACGACTGGTTCTATACATTCCAGGTGGTTGTTTGGGATTTCTGAACCATCAACAGTATGTTCATCAAAGTCATATATGCTGAATCATTTCAATATTAACCTCCAAAAAAGAATTAAGAGTTCCACCGATTCTCGAAGATTCGAGTTTCCTTTTTGGGACAAGGAAACTCCTGGTAAAAGTGCGAACTGTTAGTTTTGGGGAAAGTAGTTCATTGTGTTTAAAACAACTTCCGGTGCAACATGCAACCATTCATCGACTGCCTGGATAAACTATATTTCTCGTGTTTCGGAAAGAAATGAATTTCCAGGAGCTATTGGTCAAAAGCCGTGTTTTGACTGCTGTAGACTCACTATACAGTACCCACCTATACTGTATACTGACTTTCGAGGCGTTCCTGACAACAAGTTGAAGTAACAATGACCCCCCGAGAAAACAAACTTGTCCCCTTTAAAAATAATGGTTGGAAGACAACTTTCCTTTTGAAATGGCCCCTGTTTAGGGGGGACATGTCAATTGTGGGTGTGTAATTTACCTACAAAAATCCGATGCAAAGGGTGTCGGTTTTTTACCCAACCTTTGTGGGAACTGGACCTCAGTCTGATGAAGCCAGCCTACCTTGACTCATGTCCATCGTCCAACTGCAAATGTTGCGCCCGCGAACCCATGGCACCCCATTGAAACAGTGGTGAACCCTTCAACAAGGGACACCACTAAGGCGACTTGATGATGAGCTTTTATTCACTGGGAGCTTCAGGAGTCATAGTGACTTGAGTGTCTCAAAGGTGTGGGTGACTAATGTTGGCTGCTTGAATATACCAAATGTCTTGGTGAGTTTGAGAGTTTTGGAAGTGCACATTTCAGCATCCAAAGACAACACTATACGGTGTCAAATGGGTCTTTTTTTTCCAAGGGCACCTCAAATCACCCTCACATGACCCTCGTTTCATTCAGCAATCCACAGGATGGGAGTAGTGAGGCATGTGCATTTTCAGCAACCTCCGGTGTCTTGTTTGCTGCTTCCAATTTCAGCTCCTGAAAAAAGATTGTTCCCATAGACCAAGAGGGATTTCCATCAGGGGTGGCGAATTCACAGTCTCACAAAAAAGTCAGATTCTCCATCTAAGAAAGGCCCCAGTGTTGTCGAGAGTTTTTTTGCGTTGCATCCGTTTATTTCTGGCTCTTTCTTTTGATCTCTGCGGCGACGGCGTCGTGAAGGGTGAGATTAAGTGACCACAGGTTCTAAGTCTCCCCAAAAAATGGAAACCTGATGGTATAGTGGATATAATTTTAATATATGCAAGGAATGCTTTGTAAAAAAAAACAACCAAAAGTTGACAAATGTTAGGAATGATGTGTTTTTTTTACGAAAAAAAATAACCAACTTCTACAAAATGGCTGGATTTTCCATAAGTTTCATGAAGATCTTCCAAGGCCGACACCCTTCGGTCTGTTGCTACGATGGATGATATGTTCTTTACAAAACTCGGGTTATTTGACACTGGTTGCCATGGAGCAAACAGTGTAGTGGTGTTTGGAAAAAAAGCTATCCCTATTTTCATTCCTAAGTTTTTGTCTAGGTGCATGCCGCTTCAACCCCCAACCAAACACACATCACCAGGCATTTCAACAGACAAATTATGGCTGGTCAACCAACCCCCCCAAACGTACCCCCCAACAATTAAGGCCTTATTCAAGAAGGGCTTATTAACCATTGGTTCCCTTAAGAAGGCCTTCTTAAACTCTTATTTCTGGGGGTGGTACGTTAGGGAGGGGCTGGTTGATTAGCCATAAAGAAAGGCAGCCCCACAACAATACGCTTGGCCATGATCCACGGCATCTTCGGGAACTCGTAAGGGATCTCCATCTGTTGGAACCTGCTGCTGGTTGGGTCCATTCATCTTGTGCTGAAAACCCCTTTACAACGATCCCTGGGAATTACTTCAGCCCCAGACGGGAAAGCAAAAAATTGTCATGTTTTCCAGGCACCCAAGACACTGTCATCATAAATTCAACTACTGGATTACTCTCCAAAAATGTATTTCTTATAACAATTTTCCAGCCTGTGCTTCTTCGTCACTAGAGTAGGCTCATTTGGTTCTTGGTTGTTTCCAGTTCCAATTCTCTCGCCTTGCATTTGACCTTCCAATGCCCATCATAAAAACTAAACTCTTCGAATCCAATAGAAAAGGTGGCAAGAATGAATCGTTGAAACCGCATAGATCCGGGATACCCTTCATTGGATTGAAATGCATTTCTTTTCCATTCATTTGAACTTGTGTGTGTGTGTATACATGTGTATGAATATGTAGATATGTATATAAGTATATGTATGCGTATATATATATATATATATACCTACAACCCCAATGACCCCTATTTTTGAAGGTCAACCCCCCCAAAACAAGGTCTTTTCCAATCAAAACCCGGGGTCATTTGGGTTCTAGGTATATATAGGTGTGATTGTATTTGTATCACTCCAAGTTTCCAAATCTTGCATTCTTCACCCGACCGCCTTTCCAACATACGATGGCTTCTCTTTTTGAAGGCACCCGTATAGGGCCTTGGATTCTGAAGGCTTGCACATGATGGAAATCGGGAAATCCTCCCAAATGTTGCTGATGTTGCTCATATTGAGGGGGGTACTCCCCCGAAAACGAACAGATCCCCTGGAAAATGCTGGTTGGAAGAGGAGTTTCCTTTTGAAATGGTCCCTTTTCAGGTGACATATTAAATGTCCAGGGGGTTAACCCGTAAACCATCTTGAAAATCATAGAATATTGTACCCATCTTGTAGGTGACAATCCTACAATATCAATTTTCAGATTCAGAAATCCTTTTCATTTGGAGATGGAAATCAATGTCATAGTCTACCGATTCCAGGACAGCTTTTGCATCTTTCTGGATGTATCTATTCATATAATTCTATTGTTTTAAATACCCGTTGTGACATCTCTATTAGATTCATCCAAATCCCATTCTATATTCCTGTGTATAACATACAGTATCATATGGCTTCTGTGTGTGTGTGTGTTTTTTTTTTTGACGCCCCCAAGCTTTTCTGATGAATCCAGGTTCGAGCTCGGCACGTAGGCCATTTTCGGCAGAGCCGGGTATTGGTACACTTCTTGATTTGTGCAACCAACACACTGAGTTGAGCAATCTTGGCATTGCAATGCCAGCAGAACCAAAAAGAGTGTCATTATGACATCTCATGAAAGAGACCTCTTGGCCAAAAATGCCAATTCGAGACTCACCTAGTCTCTCATAGTTGCAAGTGGTTCATCGACCACAGAAACGGCATAGCCAGTGAGGCTCAGGGAATAAAGGCAAAAAGGAATGCATCTCAATCTACACTGGATCTACACTGGATCATCACATCAAAGTGTCAATATGACTGAAAGACAGTTGCAGTTGAGGTGATAAAAACACCATCGACCAAGAAAGCCCCAAGGAGTGTCATGGTTGCTTCCCCTGTCTAATCCAGTGCTTGCGGCTTTCACTTCACTTGCCAGCAAGGCAGGAAAGACCAATGCGTCAGTGCAGAAATGAAGAATGCAGTCAATCTTCAGAAGTTTCAATGATTGTCTTTTGTTTCATCCAGATCAAAGTCACATTTTGGAGATGGAAATCTGAGAAATGTGGCACATCATCAGGTAGTTTAGAATCTTCATAGTCCTTCCATGCCTTTGCGCTTCCGGGACCTCTCACTGCCATCATGGTCCTGTAGTGGCCAGATTCGACATGCTGTCCTAGATGGTATGTCACGGCAACTGCTTCATAGGAGATCCAATGGATAGCATCATGATAAGTGGCACTGTGTGGGATCAAAACTTGTTCAATGGAATTGAGCTGCCTCAGATCTTTCATCGATTGCACCTGTCGATCCACATGCAGGAGTTTGCCTCGGGAAATGTGGGTACAAACATTGCACATACCGGAAGCATCATGCCACTGATTGATCAAGTGTTGCAAAGAAAATGAATCCGAGCAATGCAAACTGTCTGAATCAACTGGCGGCAATGTAAGTGAGAGAGCTTCCCATTTTCCACCTCTGGGGTAGTCATCTAGATTTTGGTCCATTGCTGGTCCATCGGCAAGTGACCACTTTGGCCACCATGTCATATCAAATGCTGCTGGTTGTAAGTGAGAGAACAAATAACGAGCAAACTCAGTGACATCCTGCTGTACATTGATTCTCTCAGCGGTCAACCATCCCCCCAAAAGAGACTTGAAGCTGTGATGCACATCCAGTGGAGTCAAAGTTGGATGGACACAGGTGCTCAAGAAAAATCCCCCGTCACGCCATTCTGAATCTTCCATCTCGGTTGCAAGGCCACACCAGGCTAATCCCAGGATTGCACTGTTGATATAACAGCTTTTCCCTGTGCTGTTCTTACAGAGTCTCAGTGTAAATGTCTGCTCGGTTGGAGCTGCCGAGCCAAAGCACTTCTCTGAAGGTTGCCTGGACGTAGGCTGGCCTGTATGAGTTGCAAGCTTGAATGATGCGACAAGCGCTGCAGGGCGTGCCAAAGGTCTAAGTGGATTCGGTTCGACACCATCCATAGGAACGGTACTGCACGTGAGTGATCCTCCTGCAATTTCTGCAGGCTGTGGAACCTCAAGGTCACACGAGGGTCCTGGATGTTGTTCTTGATGGTGTTCAACATCTCCATGGTCTCCTCCATCGTCAAAGCTGGAGATTTGGAAGCTACCAGCTTTCGTTGCTCCTTGTGCCAGCTCAGGTAAGGGCACTTGCCTGCCTGATCTATCAGGCCATACTTGATGGCGTTCTGACGCAGGTCGCTCTCCTGAGATGCTTCCATTATCTTCGAGAACCGTGTATGAAGGAGATCTATCATCTTGCAAGCTAGACAGTGGCGAAGTGGTTCTTGCCTCTCCTTGTTGCTTCTCCATTCGTTGCTGGCCTTCATGAGCTCTGGCACTATCCCCCCCTGGCCCGAGTTGAAGTACACCACAAACTCCGAGTCTAGGTTCAGGCAACGTAAGGTGTCCTCGTGCCTCATCACTAATGTCAGCAGCTGTTGAAGAATCTGTGGATGGAGCTGAGTGCTGCGGCCGCTGCCACTGCTCTGGCTCTCTGTCTTGATCCCCTTGTGTCTCTTCTCTCCGTCTCTTTGATCCTCCATCTGCAGGTACCGTTTGAGTTGTTCTTTTGGAAGAACTTCCCCCCAGATGTCTGCCATCTCCGCGAAGCCATCCATCTCCGCCATCAGTAAGAAAAGAGATACACTGGATGCGGAAGATGAGAACTTGACACAACTGATAGATATCTTGATCTGAGATCTCAATTGTCAAAGTTTGCAAGTGATACTGCAAGCACTTCATGCCCAAATGAAAATGTCTGAGAAACCATTTAGGAATGAGGCCATGTGCCATTTGATGATGGGCCAACAAATCTGCTCCTGTCTTGAGAGTGGCATCACAAAGGAAACATCGAGAATTGAGGAGCCTGACGACAGCTGAGTCATCAAGGCAAAGTCCATAGTGTCCGCCTGCCAACTTCAATGGAGTAGTGGGGTACAGAGTCGAGTATATTGGACTCATTTGCATGGCTGGCCCCAACTGAGAAAAATTTGCTGTGATGACCCAATGCCAATGCTGAAACTCAGGTGATTGAAAGTCCACTGTAATATCCTCAATGTTTGAAATCCATCGATCTTCATCAAACAGTAGTGCAGTGGCCTCTGAATCATTCTCAGAGGAAGCATCTTCATCCTGGTATGGGTCAGCATCTACTGCACATATAGTGGTGTGGTCTGAAGGCAATCTGACATTACCATGAGGTGCACGCAAGGGTGAATCAAAGATGTCTTGGATGTCCTGATTCTCGAGTGTAGCACCGGCTGTCATTGCCGTAGTCCGGTTGAAGTACTGATCCAGGGTGTTGCCTGGAGCCTGTGCTGCTGATGCCTTGGGTGGGTTGTTCCTCAGAGCTCCAAGGGTGGCAGAGTACCTTTGGTCCATCTGAATGATGGAGTAGTTGAATGGTACCTTGTCCACCTCCATCAAAGCAGCAATCTGAGTGAAGATAACACACCTATGTTTCGGTCTCTGATTTGGTCGAAGCCCTGTGCGTTCAGGATAACAGAAACAGGTGTAGTTGGGACCACGACAAATGTCAGCAATGCTATCTGCCACTGTATCACTCGAGTGCAGTACTTCTGAGTGCTGTTGGGATAGGTGACGTACCAGTTCCTGTCGACGAGTGAAATCTTGATTGCAGATGATGCACCTGCAATTGAGCAGCCTCAGGTTTTCAGGGCTCTGTAGAAGAGTGGATGGCATGTGGTCTCTAATGGCCTGCAGAATCTCAGTGTGGATTCCACATTTGAGAGCACGAGCCTTACCTGGATTGTAGGCCGGACAGTCACCACTCTCGATGTGTCGTCTCAAGGTCATCATAGCTGTGAACTTGGTTTCACAATGTCCACAGGTCAGGGAATCACTCTGATCTTTCAACAGGTCAAAGTAGATACGTCTCCGTGGAGTAGGTTCTCTCCCACATGATGTTTGAGCTGGGCTGGACGGTGCACCTGTGCCTGCCATGGTGGCTTCCCTCTCCAGGGATAGGTCCAATCTTAGCAGTGCCAAGTTTTTCAGAATGGGACACTGATGGGAGATTTTGAAGTGGAATCCGCAAAACTGACATGGAGATCTGCTGTTACATTGCATCTGAAGTGGTAGCAATTCGTCTGCCAGTTTGGAGATCAATTCGGGATGAAAAGTTTTCCAGTGAATCTGCAGAGCGGTTTTGGAGTTAATGAATTGGCCGCATAGAATGCAATGAGTAGCCAGATATCTACATAGACTCGGGTGCTGAGAAATGTCCCACGGAGTGTTCAGCATTGGTCTGAGGCTTGTACGATGTGTTTGTACAATCTGATGGCCTGTCTGCACAGGTGGTAATAAGCATCTGTACTCAATGTGTGTCTTGAGGCCATACCATGTAGTGAAGTGCTTTCCGCACCTCGAGCAAGTGGGTAGACCTTGTTGTTGATCGATGGCAGGTCTGTAAGAGCGGAGTCTGCCTGAAAATTCGCGGTGTTGCTTGAAGATATGTTCATTGAGACCAGTCAAGGTCGAGAACTGTCTATCACAGAGGTGACAATGATATAACTCCAGGGAATTTGAGGGACGGACTCCTGATCGTCGATATTCCAGGCACTGCTCAATATGCCAAAGGCAGCACTCCAGGTGTTCAAGGTTTGCTGAAATTGTGGGAAACAGTAAGATGTCTGAACAATCCAGCTGATGTATCCGTTGCTGTTCTCTTTGGATTGTTTTGATGCATAATGCTCTCAATGCCTTCAAGGGATCCCTGATATGATGTTGTTCGAGAAATTCCTTGTTGGGAATGTGATCCAAGTGAACTGGTTGTTGATACATACGTCTGAAACACTTGATGCTAAATGCATCGAGGAGAGCCAGTGAGTGTTGATCAAGTCCCGTGGCAAGTAGTCCAGAGGTGAGACTTGGAAAGACACACTGGTACCAGAGCTGAACCCGTCGAAATCTAGGGAGACCATGCCTTTTGAATAGCCACGGTGATAGAATGCCAAGTGATTTACGAGCTGCTGCTATCCGACAATCAGTGGTCAATCTGGTGAAGTTTCTATATGAGATCATTACACCTAAGTAGAGTTGAGCACTCTTCAGCTTGACCTTTGTGAAAGTGCCGGAGGCACGAGGTATCAAGAGAAATGCTCCCTCACGAGTCCTCCTTATACACTGACTTGTTGCTTTGTTGTGCAGCTTTCCAGTCAATTTAATCAAGNATACGTCTCCGTGGGGTAGGTCCTCTCCCACATGATGGTTGAGCTGGGCTTGACGGTGCACCTGTGCCTGCCATGGTGGCTTTCCTCTCCAGGGATAGGTCCAATCTTAGCAGTGCCAAGTTTTTGAGAATGGGACACTGATGGGAGACTTTGAAGTGGAATCCACAAAACTGACAAGGAGATCTGTTGTTACATTGCATCTGAAGTGGTGGCAATTCGTCTGCCAGTTTGGAAATCAATTCGGGGTGAAAAGTTTTCCAATGAGTCTGCAGAGCGGTTTTGGAGTTAATGAATTGGCCGCATAGAATGCAATGAGTAGCCAGATATCTACATAGGCTCGGATGCTGAGAAATGTCCCACGGGGTGTTCAGCATTGGTCTGAGGCTTGTACGATGGGTTTGTACAATCTGATGGCCTACCTGCACAGGTGGTAATAAGCATCTGTACTCAATGTGTGTCTTGAGGCCATACCATGTAGTGAAGTGCTTTCCACACCTCGAGCAGGTGGGTAGACCTTGTTGTTGATCGATGGCAGGTCTGTAAGAGCGGAGTCTGCCTGAAAATTCGCGGTGTTGCTTGAAGATATGCTCGTTGAGTCCAGTCAATGTCGAAAACTGTCTATCACAGAGGTGACAATGATATAGCTCCAGGGAATTTGAGGGACGGACTCCTGATCGTCGATATTCCAGGCACTGCTCAATATGCCATAGGCAGCACTCCAGGTGTTCAAGGTTTGCTGAAATTGTGGGAAACAGTAAGATGTCTGAACAATCCAGCTGATGTATCCGTTGCTGTTCTCTTTGGATTGTTTTGATGCATAAAGCTCTCAATGCCTTCAAGGGATCCCTGATATGATGTTGTTCGAGAAATTCCTTGTTGGGAATGTGATCCAAGTGAACTGGTTGTTGATACATACGTCTGAAACACTTGATGCTAAATGCATCGAGGAGAGCCAGTGAGTGTTGATCAAGTCCCGTGGCAAGTAGTCCAGAGGTGAGACTTGGAAAGACACACTGGTACCAGAGCTGAACCCGTCGAAATCTAGGGAGACCATGCCTTTTGAATAGCCACGGTGATAGAATGCCAAGTGATTTACGAGCAGCTGCTATCCGACAATCAGTGGTCAATCTGGTGATGTTTCTATATGAGATCATTACCCCTAAGTAGAGTTGAGCACTCTTCAGCTTGACCTTTGTGAAAGTGCCGGAGGCACGAGGTATCAAAAGAAATGCTCCCTCACGAGTCCTCCTTATACACTGACTTGTTGCTTTGTTGTGCAGCTTTCCAGTCAATTTGATCAAGGCAGTGGTCTTCTCAACATTTATTGACATGCCATACTGTTCCAACAAGTCAAGTAGCTGTCCTAGCTTCCGGAGGTGTGAGTGCAGTTCAGGAAGGCTCCAAAATTCGACATGTGCACAAATGTCGTCCGCGTAAAGAGTCAGACATCGACGAATCCATTCTTTGGTGACTTTAGGCTCTAAGGTGGTCAGGAGTTCCAATGTGTAAAGAGCCCATAACGTTGGGGCAGCTGAACAACCTTGACGTATGCCTTTGGATGCCAAAAAGGATCTGTATTCCCCTTGAAATTCAAATTCAAACTTGGTGTGGGAATACACTTTTTCCAAAATTGGATCAAACTATGGTCTATTCCAAGACTGTGAAGTGCTCTAAAAAGGCCAGCACGTGGGACTTCGTCGAAGGCCCTACTCAAGTCGAGACTCAGTACAATGCCTCCGCTCAGATCTGGCTCCATACCTGCGGATTGTTGATGAATCCGATGTTGAAACATTTCCATATGATGTTGAGTACTGCTGCAATGCTGTATCAGTCTTCTGATGGCATCAGCAGTGCCTCTTCCAGGAACATATGCAAAGATGGGGTATTGGAGCAGCTGATCTATTACCTGTGCACGCATTCTGTGACCCAAAATGTTCATCAGGATTTTCCCGCAAGGCTCCAGTAAACTTATGGGGCGAAGATTGGCAGGTGTATTGGCCTTCTTCGATGGTTTGCTCAAGAAAGTGATGGAGCTGGTACCCCACTCTTCAGGCCACCATCCTCTTGCAGCACACAACTGACCATATTCTTGTAGCTTGACTGCCACTACATGTTCCAATTGCCTCCAATATGGGGCAGGAGCGTAGTGAGGAGCAACCGCCTTAAACACCGAAAGTTGTTTGAGGCTCTTTCTGATTTCTGCCAGGCTGAATGGCCAAGCCATTGGTACTGGTTGGGATGGTTGAGAGTTCTGAGTGGGATCTGAGTACATGGCTTGAAACCATCGACAGAGCTCATCCGCTGCCTCGTCCACTCCAAGTAGGTGTCCCTGCTGGGATCTGAGGGAAATTGGCTGTTTGGGTGTCTTGGGAGAAAGTCGACGAATGATCTGAAAGAAGCTTCTTGTATCATGTGCTGTGGCTGCCTCCCTTGCCTGTCGAAGAAGATCTTGTTGACGCAGCTTCCTGACTTCTTTGGACTTTTGATTCATGGCTTGTCTCAGTGATGACTTCTTGGAACAGTGGTACCATGCTTGGAAACAATGCAAGATCGTGCCACATGAAAGTCTCCTGAGAGCATCTGCATGATGAAGAAACTGTCGAAACATCGATTGCGGCACCTGCAATTGTTGAGATGCAGCTGTAACTGGTTGAAGGTCTATGCAGTCATGGATTGTCTGATGAAACTGTGAGTAATCATCCACAATGTCTGATATATGCATGGTTGCAATGGTGGATTCAAGGACCTGAAGTTGTGAAGTCCATTGCACTGTGTTCTGTTTGTAGTGCTCGTAGACCTCACGCTTTCTGTGACGATTCCAGTGAAAGCAAGATTTGGATTTGTGAGGAATCCATCTCGAAATCAAAGTGCTTACCAGAGGATAATGTCGACATCCATGCAGTTGAACTAAAGGATGATGGGTCAGAAGTTTCACATCTTTTGACTGTTGATCACAATGAATAGCACGACAAAGAATATAGTCAATGCGTGAGGCTCCTTGATCTGATTCAAACGTCGGTCCCAATGTTCCTGGCCAGGTGTTAATTGGGATGAGGTCAAATCTTTCAATGAGATTCAACAGATGTTTCCAGTCTCTGTGTTGAGGACCTGCCACTCGTTGTTGATGATGAATGAAAGTCTCAATCCCCACCTTCGAGTTGGCGATAGGAAGTGATGTGTTGAAGTCTCCCATCATGCATAGTCTGTTCCTGTTGGGTATGCCATGAAGAGTATCTGACAATTCGTCCCAGAAATTCATTCTGTCCTGCATGGATTTGGGTCTGTGAACGTGTTGGTAACATGCAATGATGTCCAGGTTTTGAGTTGAGCCTCTGAGCCTGACGTGTAGTAGACGACCAGCAATCCGCTCCGTCCAAGTGATGGAATCTGCAGAGGATACACGTGTGGATACCAGTAAGAGTATGCCAGAGTGACAGCTGGTATCCCCAGAATGAA
>DF240757.1:0-85929 GCA_000507305.1 Breviolum minutum Mf 1.05b.01
ATATCCTGAAACACATAAGCAACAAGTTGAGCAAAAGTGTGAGGGACACAACATTTGCGAATGGTAAAGGGCTGTCCCCCATAGCCATGCAGCACAGAATTCATGGATCACTATATGGAGTTCATTTGTTGCCTATGGGAGTCTTAGCTATATAACACTGTGTCCGGGAAGGATGAACACACATCGTTGTTTGGATAGTTGCATTCTATATTCTCCCATGTTCATGCTTTCCCTGTATCTAGCACATGTTAGGATGCTCAGGGGCATTGTGGTAAATGTTTGCAGGAATCGGAATGTAAGCAGGAGTTTCATCCAACATTTCTGAAATTGATCCAAATTGGGCCACGAGCTTGGTGAAACAGGCCGGACCCTCCATTGCCCAAAGAGGCTGGGTCTCCGGTCTCGGGATGATTCGTTGAATTGCTCAACTGGAGTATATAAGGGGATTTGAGGCACATTGTTCACAAATGCCAGAGGTATTGACTAGACAGTATGCTCGGCATTGTACCAGGACGAGCCAGCAAAGAATGCGAGAACTGGTGAACAAAAACAATCAAAAGAAAGTACTTACGCTGTTGTTGTTGTTGTTGTTGTTGTTGTTGTTGTTGTTGCATGATTCGTTTGATGGTTGTTTGATGGTCGTCATCGCTTTCGCCGGCGGCAGCGACTGTCGTGATGATGATGACCATGATGGTGATGGTGGTGGTGGTTTCGTGCAACAGCATGTCCAAGGTATCACAAAAACGATGAGTTTTATGAGTACCATCAACTTTCTATTGGAATGTCTCTTGATTTTGGGGCAAATTTCATGAGAAGGCCCTTGCGCATTGCCAACCTCAAAGACACATGATAGACAGAAAGGAACAGACGTATGTTGGCAGTTGGAAGTACCGTAAGTGAACACAATTTTGAACAGGTAGGATTTCAGGAGGTGTGGAGGCATGGGTTCGGCATCCATCAGAATGCATAGTGGCTTTCAGGAGGGCTTGATGGAAGACTTTGAAAAGCGGGGGCTGATTGGTATGGTGCAGGCAAGGGCTGTGGCTGTGTGGGGAAGGTGTTCATGGATGATTATTTCTGAACGATGTGGCTTGGCATTGGAAGGAGAAGAAGAGGCGCTTGGAAGAAGAACAGAAGCAAAAGGAGCAACGCACCAAGACATGACTGGCTCATATTTGTGCGTAGGCTGTTCCACACTGAAGAAGATCATGCTTCAACAAGCAGACCTTATTTCCAAATCCCGGGCCAATATGGGCATGTTTCGCAAGATAGCGTACCGCTGCGCTTATCAATGTATCGTGCGTATGTATATTTTCATTTTGCTTGGGAAGCTTGCTGGAAAGCATGAATATGTCTGCAATGTTCACTTGAGCAAAATGTAGCCATTTTGGCTCAAGTGAAACTGTGATCATCACGATCAAAAGAAAACTGCGCCTCACGCATTCTATCTCTCATCCCTATTTGAGCCATGTCTGGATTCACTCCAATCGAGTTCTCAAAGGCTGCCACCAAAGAAGGAGGCAGGCTTCCAACCAATGATGAGAAGGATGCAGATGCTCTGCAACGGGTTGCGGCTGCTTTTGGCTCTGCCCCGGAGATGAAGGCTGATTCTGCCAACCCTGGTCCCCAGCTTATAGCGGGCGAAGCCAGTGGTTCTGGTCTGATGAAGCCGGAGTCAATGGCTGCGGACTTGGCGGCGTCCTTTGACCCTAGCGCAGCGGCTGGTGCAATCAATGCGGGGTAGAGCACATGGAGGTTGACAAGAAGTCGGACGACGACTGGTTGATTGCCGACCCCGTGCCCCTCACTGAGACTGAGATGGTGGGGACCTTTTTGCAAGACCAAGAGAAGAAAGACAGGGAGCAGTACGTCTTTTTGACCCAGGAGGATGCGAACATGGAGGCAGTCAAGGACACGCTCTCGGAACTCACGGAGCATATCCACAGGCTCAGTGTTGGAGATTTTCAAGCGGATGTGGTTGGACCACAAACAGATGGACCAAAGCGGGTCGAAGTGGAGCCTGCAGGTGATGGTTTCTTCCGCCTGACCTGCTTCCCTGAACCATTTCCACATGTTTCTCGCTACGTCTCCTCCCTACTTGGTGGACTTTCAGTACAAGAAGTAGCCCAGCTGTTCGACATCTTCCGTGGCAAGCCCTTGACCCGTGCTGGTGTGGAGAGGGCACTGGAGTGCTACATCATTGTCAAGCGCACCAAAGAGCATGGCAAGCTTTTGGCCAGGAAGTTCTTGAAGCCATCGGAGAAGAGGGGCCTTGGCTATGGCGAGATGCATGAGGTGGATGCAGGTGCAGCCATGGAGATGATGTGCCCCACCTGCTTGACACCCAGGGACCCCGAGAAGAAGAAGTGTCTCTTCTGCAAGTCCACGGAGGACGCGGTCCACTACACTCAGCCGATGGCGAGCATGTTGGTGGATGGCAAACTCTGGGAGCTTCGCTTCGAGGCAGACGGCACCTACCACTGGGAGGCTGAGGGTGTGACCCAGGAAGAGAAGGATGCGGCCATGGTGGACATTTCAAATCTGGCCCAATCGCCTTCACCCAGCATGGACCCCAGCGACGACCAAGTTCCTCAATCACTCCGCATCAAGTTGAGGGACCAAGTTGTGACCAATGCCCCAGATCCTGCCCTGATGGAAGCCCTGGCCAAGCGCAATGAGCGACCCCATCTCAAGCAGGAGGAGGACAAGACTGAGGGTCAGAAGGTTTTCCACCCGGGAGCGGCCAAGGCGATGAAGTTGAGGCAGGCCACACTTTGTGATCCCATTGAACCCCCAAAAGTGGACCCGGCAAAGATTGAGGAAGCAGTCACATTGACTACAGAAGTCCTGGGGGAGATGCAGAGTGGGGCCCTCAGTGTGGCAGACAAGGAGGCTTTGGGAGCCAAGGTGCTCAGACAGTTGGACATGGAGAGCTACTTGGATGGCCCAGGGGCCAGCATCCTGCACGCTCAAACCAGCATCGAGAAAGCCAGGGAGCAGAACTTGGCACAACAGGCCCGTGGACAGAAGATCGCAGCCTCCCTCCATCTGATCCCAGAACCGCGGTCCTTTTGGTCTGACCGAGCCAGAGCAGCATTCGAGCAGAATGTCTTCGCCCCGGAATATGAGATGGATGATGCGATGGCCATTGACCATGAGGCAGTGATCACCGAGTACAAGGAGATGAAGGGCTTCCTGCAGACCAGCAACACGAGGCAATTTGCCCCCAGAGTCGATCCGTGGTGGTTTTTGGGCTCCCTATGATGAGGAGCGCTATTGGCAGAGGCAGACCCAGACTTGGACCCTGCCTGCCTTGTTCCACGTCTATCGCAATGCTTGGACCATGAAGGAGCTTTACGGCATCTGGTGTGAGATGCCGATCCAACGTTCCCGCAGGGGACAAGGAGAAACGGCCAAGGAACATCAGGCCAACCTGCAGAAGACCAAGGATGAGGTGCAGCAGTTCCTGGATGCCAACAACCTTGGAAGACCCGAGTGGCGTCAATGGGCAAGTTCTTGGCAATGCGGGCGTTCTTGACCAACACGCCACAGGTGGTGATGGAGATTCCGGTGGCCCCAATCACGGATGGATGACCGTGAACACATGATCATGAGGGCCATCTGCGATGAGAGAATCAGCCTCGCTCTGGACGCCTTCAAGGATCACCAGAGATCTTCTTCCTGCAGATCAGCTCATGGATGTGAAGGTGGCCTGGAGATGCAACACCACGCAGTATTGGCATGCTGAAGTGGATGCAGCGGCTGCAGGACCCCTCTATGCCAAGCTGGGCTACCCCGCCGCCGCCATTCAACCCCTTTGGGGGCCATGTGAACTTGACAGCCCAGCGAGGCGGAACGCAAACCACCCATCACTGTGAACAACGTGGTCTCCGCTTGCGGGAAGGACTACATGAGGAAGAGCTATCCTGGAGGCAGGCGCCATGCCTTCTGGGGGCGCATGGAATGTGGCTTGGTTTTGAGCAGTGTCAGCCCTTGGGAAATGGTCCAAAAAGAGAAGGGTGTGACACGTGGAGGCTATTGCTGCAAATGGTGCAAGGGTTTTTGGAAGGGAAAGATGGGGAGCTCCCGCTTTCTTCAAATCACCTCGGGCAATGTGGTCCTTCAGATGGTCTTGGATGAGCCCCCGGAGCGCCTCTACAACAGATGGGTGAACCAACAGCTCCTCTCCGCGATGTGCCCCTGAAGGTTGATCCCAACCCAGTGCACCGCTTGAGGTTCAGCATCTCCAATGGGTTGGGCCAGGTTAGTGANACAGTCACACGTCAACCTGGTTTCCATTGTTGAGTCTTTCCTTGATTTTTTGTGGGAGAGTTTTTCACTTTGTGGCATTGTTGCATGTGAGCTTGAATGTGGTGGTAGTTTGTGACAGTTGCTCTGTTGTTTGCTTTCGATTTCACTTTTTCGATTTGGGCACCACTGGGGGTGCTCGGGGGGGGGGGTAGCTGTTTTGGCCCATATTCTCAAGCAAGCTCATTATGAACGCCAGTAGTCTACTGGTTCCATCCCCCTTTGGAAGGGCATTTCTACGAGCCCCACCTTGGCTCCAAGAAACCCTCCGACACCATGGATTCGGACCCCATCAATCAGATGGACATGTTCTGCTCC
Organism: Breviolum minutum Mf 1.05b.01; assembly: GCA_000507305.1. Classification (NCBI taxonomy): domain Eukaryota; class Dinophyceae; order Suessiales; family Symbiodiniaceae; genus Breviolum; species Breviolum minutum. The sequence continues at coordinate 4,627 of DF240757.1, forward strand.
ATACATGCCTTCGGCCAGCCGTGCCGGAAGATGAATTGGTCCTGGAAGACCATCCTGACTTCGTGGATGTTGGATCCCAGGGTCACTTGGAACACCACCTTTGGATACATCCTGAACACAGCCCTCACCAGGATGGGGGGTGGAGACCCCGCAGCGGGGGACCACATGGAAGTCCATCTACAGATGTTGGAACTTTTGGCTAAGGTGAGGTCAGGCCCTGATCCCACGGCCTATTCTGAAAGGCAGCTTCGCTGGGAGATCGTGGACAGAGAACGATGGCTGAACAGCTTCATTCCTGCTCCGATTACTGACCTTAAACTGGTCAAGTGGAGACACTGGAAGCCATCTCGCATCAAAGAGTTGGGACCTAGGTCTTGGAGGGCCACTTGAGAAGGAAATGGGCGGAACGCCTATTTATTGGCACATCTAATCCGCCATGCTGGTGAGATTGCGCACCTTGCCCCTCTCAGGGGAGACAATGAGGAACAGGAGTTTCATGATCTTCTTGGAGATACCCGCTTCCGGACACTTCGTCAGAGATGCCTTGTCTTGGAACAAATGCTCAAATGGGACCTGCCGATCCCCTGGAAGGAGAGCAATGTTAGAGAGCTTCTTAACCGCCTACGGGCCCAGGAGGTCACTCCCCACAAGCTCCAGCTCTGTTGGGACACACTCCGCTGGTTCGCCAAGAAATTCGGGCTTTTGGCTGTTCAGGAAGAACACCGTCTTCTCCAGAAGAAGCAGACCGCTCACCCCTGCAGTGGTACAGCCAGCCAGGAAAGCCAAAGTACCACCTAAAGAAGTCATTTGGGCCTTGGAAGAAGGAGCTGCTGCAGTGCCCCTTCTTCCCGGAGCTCATAGCCCGCAGGAAAAGGGGGCGTACGCCCCAAGAGAACTGGACACCTTCATCCTGGGGATTGTCCGCTACCAGGTGGGTTGCTCAGCGAGATTCAACGATCTTCAGCACACGGCACCATCCACTTTGAAGCATACGACTACCACCTTGGAGTTCTCAGCATGGCAGACAAAAACGGTCAGTGCTGCACGGATCAGGAAAAATGCGGTGCCCTTGATTTGTCCGAAATATTCCTTCACGGGCCACGCATGGTGGCAACCTCTACTCACATGGTGGACTCGGCTCTCCAAGCACCCCAGCTTTGAGGAGAGTGATTACCTGATACCCACCATCAGCAAAGATGGCACGGGATTCATCGCCAGGCCTGGACAGGCTGATCGAACACTTCGATGGCTGAAAGATGCATTGGGTAGGAGGGAGGTTCCCCCAGAACTTTTCCAAGACCTCACATGGCACAGCTTCCGTGTCTTCATTGCAGACTGTGCTTTTCAACTCGGGAATCTCCCGAGATCAAAGGAGGTACTTGGGGAACTGGATGACAGAATCAACAGCCGATGTCTATACCAGGGAGAAGCGCAATGTGGTGGTCAAGGTATGGCATGAAGTGGCAAACAACCTCTCGGAGATCAGCATGGAAGGTCGGATGGTCCGGGAGGACCTTAGTCACCCTGACTGGGAGGGCCTGCCCTTGGCTGAGCCATCCCCATCAAAGAAGAGCGTGAAGGACTCCCTCTTCAGCGAACCTTTGGACGAAGACTTCACAGTCATCTCTCCTCCCAAGGATCAACCACCACCTATTTTGGAGGAGGATGACGCAGGTGAGATCCAAGAAGTGCCTCCTCTACCGGAAGAACAGGATAGCGCTTTACCCAGCAAGACACCAGCGGACAAATTGGGCCCTCCTCACGGCCCTCTTCGTGTGGTGGCATCTTCAAGGAAATCAGGCCCAACGGGCACCTATAAGATCCACCTGCTGACGGTGGACCATAAGGCAGTGGGATGTGGATGGCGGCAGCCCACCGCACTGAAAGCGCAAGATCTCAATCCCATCGACCATGAGTCCGATCCTGGTAGTTACCAAGAGTGTGTGAGGTGTTTCAAGATTTTTGATTTTCCCTCGGATTGGCCTGTGAAACAGACAACCCAAGAAGAAGAGTCTGAGATCTCATCATCTTCGGCGGACAGTCTCACTGATGACTCAGTAGACACAGCCTCGGAGTCGGAGAAGGTTACGGCATCAGACCTTAAGAGCTCCATCCCCAACGACCCCCTCTGAGAGATGATATCCTCCGGAAGAGGGCGGTTGTTGATGGAAAGGGGAGACATGAAAATCCTGCGGGATCCATTTACCTTCGGCTTGGGTCCCTGTCAGATGGCCCCCTTCGGATTGGCTGGATATTTGGTCCACCTGACAGGCACCATTTTGGATTGACCCAGAACATTTCTGGTCTCATTTGACACCTGCCAACAGGCCAGAGTTGCACAAACTGGCACCCAAACACAGAAGGAAAAAGTACTGCTGCTTCTGCTGCTGTCTGAGTGTTAGTTCCGTAGGACTTTTCTCGTGACTTGCTGACATTTTCATTTTGCTTGGGAAGCTTGCTGGAAAGCATGAATATGTCTGCAATGTTCACTTGAGCAAAATGTCTCCATTTTGGCTCAAGTGAAACTGTGATCATCACGATCAAAAGAAAACCCGCCCACCACTCCCTACACTGGGATGGCTGCGGTAGCACCGGTTCGCCCTCCCAAGGAGATACCGGCAGAACTTAAGGAAAAGGTGGACACTCTCCACAACTCCGTACAAGTACTCTTTGTGAGCAAGCAGATCCCATGGATTATACAATCACAGATGGCAGAAGATGGTTATGTGACCATGGAAGACCTGGCATGTCGATGGGTCTCAGCAGAGAAAGCCCGCGAGGAAGGGCCAAAAGACTTGAACGGTGAGAACGGTTTTGACAAGTCCAACTCTGACTTCTCAGCCATGCGCCTCTATCAGGCCGTGGTCCAAGCTCGTAGCCTTCTTCACTCAGGGAAGGCGTCATCCTTGTCCGATGTAATGACACGCCCGTCAACCGGGTTCAACCTTGATGCTCTCTGTGATCGAGTCGCATTGGAGAAGGACTGGGTCAACCAGACTGGCCAACCAAAGCCGCGTCTGGAGTACCAGGGGAGTGGCAGTTTCCTCAAGAAACAATTCCGCCATTGTGCCAAAGGTGAGATTGGCTACTTTGCTCCTAAGCATATCATCTCAGCCCTTCCGGAGGAGGGGGAACGACCAACTAAGATCCACCGCAAGTTCACAGTGGATGGTTTTGAGAAAGAGGAGGAAGAAGAGGAAAGAGCAAATCCCCAAACCAGGCGCCAATTGGAGCGCATGCACATGGTCTTTCGCAACAACCTCCTGATGTGCACTTTGGCTTTTCCCCAATTTCAACAATTTGACATCACCAAGTCAGACTTGGATGAATGGTATGATTGGTTCTATGGGCCATCCTGCGATGACCACCACCTTCGGAGTTCACACTCCTGTGGTCTGAGAGGAATGCCTGGAGGCAAATCTACCAGCTCATGGCAGACGGTGGCACCTTGAAGACTGCAATGAAGACCATCAAGGAAGACCAACTTTTCTGGACCAGGGAGGTCTATGAGCGGGTGCTCTTCCAGCAGTTGAAGACACCAAGAGATCCTAAAGGCAAAGGAAAGGGTAAGGACAAGGGGAAGAAAGGAGGCAAGACTAAGGGCGTCTACCAAGACCACCTGAAGACCAACCCCGGCAAGGGTAATGGCAAGAGTGACAAGGCCTCCAAAGGGGGTCGTCCCAATGGATGGCCTCCGAATTAGGCACTGCAGGCACCCAATGGGGTCCAATATTGCCGGGATTTCCATTTCAAACATACCTGCCAAACGAACTGTGCCAGATCCCATGCTTGCCCAGTGAGGGTCAATGGATGGACGTGCAACGGAGACCACTCCCTTGACAAATGTCCAAGTAAGGGGAAAGCTTGAACCCTCCTGGACCCCCGAGCTTTTAGCCGGCATGATCCAGAGAGCGGGGAAACGCGCCCCACGAATGACGAGCCACTCCGAGCTCCGATTGATGGGACAGGAGACCTGGCGGACTACTTTGTGCCAGCGTCCAAACCACAGTTTTCCAATCCAACCGTGCGGCCGGCACCTTCGGGTCCGGAACCCACCAATTCTCCAAACTCCAGAGGACTTACCAAAACCCCGGGGGGGCGAGTCTCCTACGGCTCCCCCTCTGGACACTTCACAACTACCGCCTCTCTCCCAGAGCGGCTCAAACAAGGGCTCCTTTGGGACCCATCAGTATCACCATATGAGGTGCCAGCTATTGTTTTTTTACTGGCAAAGCAGACTCCCAGAGCCATGAGAAGCACGAACGTGCACCAGGAATGAACTCATCAGACTTGAGTCGATATCCACCGGAGATGATGCAAGGTCTCAGCACAGCCATTATCCAACACATTGCCATGGAGGGATCAGGACCTGCCCTGGAGGTCAGAGCTCATAGCCTACAACCGACAGGGGAGGTTCCGGTTTGTGAAGTGGTGGATCGTCCATCCACCACACCAGTGTCAAGGTTACAGGCCTTGTTGGATCCAACAGTGATGGTGCGCCTTGGCTTCAAAGTTCGCCCACTACGCGATGGAGGAGGAAAACCGAGTCCGGGTAGGTCTCCACCACCCTTGAGAAAGCCAGCCCCATCACTCGTGGACTTGGGAAAGAAAATCCTTGGACTTGCTACCAGTGTTGTTGATAAGGTACTTGGATCTATTCACCGCCAGGACAAACACCATCCTTTCCCACCTGCTCTGTTGGCACAGGTCAGGTCGCTCGTTCCAGGCTCCCATCAGGACACTCCTTCTGACAGACAACCGTTTTCCTGGATCACCTTCGGTGAATGGCAGAGATGGCCAATGATCCAGACTCCCAATACTTTGAGGTCCTGAAAAATGGGGTGCCACTGGGAGTGAGAGAACCACCCCTCAAGAGTCCAGGGATCTATCCTACCAAGGAAGAGTTAAAAGGTGAGAGCCTCTAGATGGAGCCTTGGAGGACCCACGAGGACGTGGAAACTATGCATCAGCGGAGATCCATGCAGAGGATATTCGGAAGACATTTTTGGAGGAACGGGGTATGGACATGGTCCTTGGTCCCCTTACTGCCCAGGAAGCGGCATCCATCTGTGGATGTGGCATACCAGAATTATGCCCAGGCCCTATGGCAGCTATCGATGAAGGAGACAAGATTCGTACCATCTATGATGGATCTTGGGGAGGTGCAAATGCCCACATCCAGGCCAATACCGACGAACGCACTACAGCCCCCACAGTCATGGACTGCCTCCACAGCATTCACTGCCTACAGGCGTCACAGAAAGAACCTGGCCACAAGAAACTCCCCTACGCACATTGGGATTGGCCCAAACAGGATGACCAGTGGATGCTCTTGAAGGCAGACGTTACGAAGGCTCATAGAAGAGTGAAGATACTGTCACCAGAGTGGCGGTACCAAGTGGCAAAGTTAGGGGACGAGTGGTGGATAAACAAGGTAGGAACCTATGGCATGGCCAGTGCACAACTTTATTGCTTCGTCTCTTATATCATGTCTACCCCATGGTGGACTGGGGCTTTGTCTTTGTGGATGACCTTTGCTGGCTCCTCCGCAAATCACTTGCAGGACCACTCACAAGTGCCATCCTTCTGTTTCTGGTGGCTTTCGGCTGCCCCTTGAGCTGGAAGAAGACAGCTATTGGCCTCTCCAACACCTGGTTGGGGTTCATTATGACCGCAGACCTCCAGTTGGTGCGGATGGCGCCTACCAAACATGAGTTGGTTATGGCAGTGTTGGATAAAATGGTTGATAACCAGACCTTCACGAAACAAGAATTGGACAGTGCCCTGGGTCGCTTGCAGTGTCCACTCACCAAGCCATTCCTTCAAGCCTTTTGGCAATGGAAATCAGCTGTAAAGTCTTCAGGCAGACCCAACAAACTTCTCCGTGGATTTGCACATCCATTGCCTCTTTGAGAAAGACTACCATCATCCAACCCCTTACGCTCCTCAGAGCTCCTGGTGGGGGGCAAGTGATGCAAGTGCTTCAGACAGTGGAGAGGCATACGTTGGAGGTTGGATCAGCAACCACCCAAACCCAGAAAAGCATCAGGTTTGGTGGTTTCATTACCAGGTTAAGGAAGACCAACACCCTTGGGCCTTCAAAGATCGCAAGCCCAAGCGTCGCATTGCGGCTCTGGAAATGTTGGGTACACTCTTTCTCACGATGTACCTCTGTAAGAAGAGTTCGTCCCTCAGGGGACCGGTGCTTTTGCCCCTGGCTAGTGATAACCAGGGCAATATCTATGGACTGCTGAATGATTACACGAGAAAGATGCCTACCGCTGGCTTGCTCATGGAAATCATGTTCCAACTCACGGCTACGAGTTGCAGTTTGATGCCATCCCATGTGAAGAGAGACTTCAACCAATGGGCAGATGATCTCACTCACCCTTCTTTTGAAGGGTTTGACTCTTCGTTGGAACTTATGGTTGCACCACTACTCTCGGTGTTCAAGATTTTCCCTTGGATACTACAACATCTTGATGCACAAGGTGATCTTCCTGGACCGGAGCCAGTCGAGCCTGCCGCTCCTGCTCCGAAGCTGAAGAAGAGGAGGAAGTGCTAGTACCGGATTTGGATGGAGCTATAGCCCACGGACCTTATCCTGGGAACGCTACTTTTCACTTATTCTCACACTTCCCACCTGTGGTCTCTGGACGGGAGACCTGGTGGGTTTGTGCCAACTGCTAGCCCTGTTGGTACGGCTGGATATTTGGTCCACCTGACAGGGACCATTTTGGATTGACCCAGAACACTTCTGGTCTCATTTGACACCTGCCAACAGGCCAGAGTTGCACAAACTGGCACCCAAACACAGAAGGAAAAAGTACTGCTGCTTCTGCTGCTTGGGTGCTGTCTGAGTGTTAGTTCCGTAGGACTTTTCTCGTGACTTGCTGACATATATATATATATATGTATTTGATAATTTGCAGAATCATACGGATATATATATATATATATATGCATTCCATTGTATTTCTTTTTTTTGCATGTCCTGCTGATGTCCAATCCAGCCCGGCATGTTATATATGCATGGCAAAGGAGGAAGAGAAGCTCAAGAAACAACGTGAAGATGCAGAAGAAATGCGAAGGCCAGCATTTGCATTGGGGGTTGCAACATCAATCTGAATGATTTGGAATGATGCCACCATGGATGGTCGATGATGGTCGTTGAAACTCACATGTTTTTGAAGATGTTGGGTTGGAATAGAATAATTTGTACTATCAAATGCGGTCGTGGCGTGCGGTCACGGTATTGAGATTGCTTTGAGTTTGTATTGTGCTTAAACATTGTGGTTGCATATGTGAATGATGGTGAACTCATGTATTTTACATTCTTTACTATTTATTTATTCTTACGTAATGATACAGCTATGTCACATGTCCTGTTTATTTGTAATGTACCAAAGTTATGTGCAGCTATTTTACATCACATCTCAATTGTTCTTTGACATGTCCGTCCTTTTTGCCTCTTACTACACTGTTTTCCAACAACAACGGCGTTTCAATGCGAGGTTTCAAATGGAAATCAATGAAACAGAGGAGACACGTCGTGCAGAGGTGCGAAGATTTCGGGTGTGGTAGGAAATTGCTTGCAGATGGAGTCGATTGAGGCAGAGAGGAGAAAGCAAGAGGAACTTGAATCATTTGAAGCCAGGAAGCGTGAAGAGGACGCCATTGGCTGATCTCCGCTCACAGTGGAAAACGACATTGGATTGAAATGGAGGGAAGTGCCTGGATGTAATCGGATGTAACTAGTAAATTTCTTAATGTATTGATTTATACATCTAGTTCCAAGGGAGATGAGGTTCTTATAGTTTCTTTAGTTTTTGGACGGGTCAGGAAGCCAAAGAAGCACGGCGAAAGGAAGAGGCGCCTTTAGCAGCGCCGTCTCATGAGTCACATCCAGACAAGAACTTGACAAACGTTACATGTGACCTGCCATGCCCTGCCTACAACATGGAAATCAGGAGATATGACCACAACAGGACAGCTACAATCATATGATATTTGATTCAAGATTAATTATCGTATATTGTAGTGATTGGTTTATGATACATGCATATATACATGGACTAGATGGACTACGTATCAGTAGAAACATTACATATTTGTGTGTAAGGACGTGACTTTTTCAAATATAGTTTTGAAATATTCTATCAAGGTCCACGGGCGCTGGACTGTTTAATATTCTGAGAAGTCGTGCGAGTGCTTTCGTTTGCGTCATTGTTTCTATTTCTTTTATTGCACTTATGCTGGATGCTGTTCTCTCCATGCAGAAGTAATGGCAGTTGCTTTACGAAGAGATTGGAGATTATATTATATGCATATACAGTATATACATCGCAATGCAAGACACTAAACAGCTTGCAGGTGCGTTGTCAGGCAGATCAGTAGGTGATGTGATGTTTAATCAACAATATATGTTTAATTTTAAGAACTTTAAGTATTATTGATTATTATTCTTTAAGTTATATTAGCTTTTGCTATTTGCCACGTTCTGTGAGATACTATACTATACTGTAGTAGAATGGTATAGTGCCTTGGTACAATCATTGGAATGCATGGTTTTTGACGGATGTAGCCGCCTTAATGGCAGTATTTTACCATGGCTCACATGTTCAGTGAAATTTGTTTCTATGAATTATTGTATCCTTTCGTTTTCACTATGACTATGATAGTTATGCTTTGGCAAAACGTGTAGTAGTAGTACGGCAGATTGGAAATGTATCAAGTACATGATATGATAATCAATGGCAATGACATAGAGCACATGTAAATTTGGGTGGCATACCTGAAACCCTTCTACAAACCTGTAGCCATGCCATGGGAAGATGGAAAGCACAAGTCATAAAACACGCAGTAATAGGATCAACACTAATCATAAACTGTAATTAGCACCAATGTTGATGAACACATTTATACTGCAAATGCCAAGGGCATATTTACATATATAGTACTGTATATTCAATCATGTCGAGTATTTGTCCTTGGCATCAGTAGCCACTAAAGCTGTTGACGTTTTTCGAGAAGTCATGTACAGGAAAGGAAAGCACAGGAGCAGGAACAGCGTCGACAAGACGAGCTCAAAGCGAAAGCTGCCAATGAGGAAAAAGAGCGATTGGCGGAACAGCTGAAGATAGACTTGCAGAAGATGGAGGAAGACCGACTGAAGAACATAAAGAAGGCCAGTAGAGAATTAGATGAGTCTAAAACCTGAAAAGGATGTCAGACTGCAGTGCCTGATTGGCTGTTGAGGCATTCTGGATTGACCATGTTTGACACCCCCGCAAACATAGCTTTTCCATGCTTAGCAACCCCGGAAAATGCCATTGTTGCCTCAGGAAGAAGAGGAGAAACAACGAAAGTGGCAAGCCATGGAAGCCATGCGCCAGGAGACACCCAACAAAGGTTGTTGCTCAGTGGAAGGATTTGCAAGAAACCGGGAAATTGATGGGGAAGATTATATAGGCGAGGTGAAGAGTTTATATGTTAGAATCAGAGTGAGATGCTGTATGAGAAAGTTTTGTTCACATTCTCCAGACTATTGGAAGAATGAAACCAGTGTCGTGCGAAGAGACCAAATCAGTGTTATGAAGAGTTATAATATATACTTGCTGAAATGCGTTTGATTTGGGCGTGGTTTTCACACTCCATGGTCCCATAGTCATGTCCTGGCTGCCTTCTTTTGGTTTGCCAGGAGCCACCACGACCGAAGGACCAGGGAACAGGGAACTTGAGTAGGAAAACACCATCCACAAGGGCCCAACTTGGCATTAATGAGAATTCAACAGAATTCAAATTCATTGGACTTGCATTCAGCATTAACTTTCCTTCCACCAGGGGAGTTTTCTGTGACACCAGTTTTGAAATGTGGAGAGGAGATGCCTGCGCCAATGCCTCCGCCATTGCCTCCCTTGACGGCAGCTCCTCCCACTGCAAGTGTAGTGTGACTCGATGGCAAGCGGGAAGAGCAATATGGATGTTGTGTGTTTTGTTTTTGTGGAGTGTCCCAAGAATGAGTCAGAATGTTTGGCGAGCAAACTGTAAATTACATAAATTAGATAATTAATTACGCAAAGAAATCAAGGCGACACACAAATTGTTTTTGTTGGTGTCTCTTGACTCTTGACATGACTTCGTGCGCTTCCTTAATTGATGTGACCGCGCCAATTATTGTTATTGAGATTTCGAATCAAACAAAAAGGAAAGAAGATGCATGAAGATGCAACTCTGTCAGCTGGCATAGGCATAGGCACAATGGCATGGCATCTACTTTCAGTATAGATACTTGGGAATTCAGAGCATGAACATTTGTTTTTTTGTCCGATTCGTTGGTACCTTGGAAGCCACTTCCGCAAAAGGCAGACCCAAGTGACCAATGTCATCACGCAGCATGCCTGGATGCTCGGGTGGAGTCGTCACAGATGTGAGACTGAAAAAACGATTGGCAAACACGAAATTGTTAGAGGTGATATTCTTGGAATGAACTAACTAAATCGTTGCGTAAGGTTTTGTAAATTCATTGCATACGAGGAATATTGCAGATATTTAGCGTTGTAAGCGGAATTTATTTCAAACATGTTTGCATATTTTTACCATCTTTACAACCTTTACCGGGCCCAAAGGTCGAAAGATGTACTGAACATCATGGATGGTGATGAATTACCAATGACCCATTGACAGTTGCGACTTCGCAGAGCTAGTGATTAGGTCACCAAGTGGCCTAGATACGTTCCAAGGCCAGCCAGTTGGGTCAGAGTTTGTCCCAGCAAGCGTTGGAAACTCAGAAATTGTGAATAAGGTGCTGTTTTTCGCCAGCAACGCACAGAAAGGTCTACCAAGCATTTTGTGGCAGGGAATATGCAATGTCTCCTTTAAACCATCACACCATGCAAATGTACAATTACTTTTAGAAAGATGCCAATAGAATTCCTTTCTTTCCATGCTTTGTACCAAGGTTGGCACAGCAAGCGCAAATGCAATTGCAACAGCAACAGCATATGCAGCAACAAGATCACCTATTTTGTCAAAACATGCAAACTGGCTTTCAGCCAAATTTCGGATTCCAACAAGGCTTCCAACAAGGCTTCAACCAGACTCAACAGGGTGGCTTGCTGCCACAAAGTCAGCAATTTCAGATGCAGCAGCAGGGGCAGTTCTTGCCACAACCCCCCTTGCAGCCTATGCAGTTTGGGCAGACACCAATGCAGGCGCAACAAATGATGTTTCCGCCGCAGCCTCCGATGAGTTTTGGAGCGCCACAAGCGTTCCCTCAGGGCCAGTTTTCGCCCCAAGTGACTCCCTTGCTCCAGCAGAACCAGCAGCAAGGCTTTATGCAACAGCCACAGAGGCCGCAGTTTCAGAAGAACATTGGTGGTGTAGTCGTTTTTTTAAGTGTAATCGCTCTCCTGCATTTTGTGCATCCTGCATGTATACATGTATAATAGTATGTATATGATTGTATATGTATATATTATATAGCGTCCTTTATTTCCTCCCATTCATCATACTTCCGAAGGTTGAAGAAACGTACCAGAAACACTTTTTGTCAGATGCTTTAACTTTAGTTTGGGGTTCTTGCTCCTGGGTTGTGGCTCTATTTTTGTTTAGCAGCCATCAGGCTGTTTTGACGACTGCAAGCTGCTGAGTGCAATACCCCTGATGCGCAACAGCCAAAGCGCTCGAAAAAGACGATGCCTCACTTAAGGTGGAACACCAAAAAGATGTGTACAATGAACAGGTGTGGCCGTGTAGCATCACGGGACATCTTGGCTGACACTTGAGCAGCATGTGTTGTTGTCATTTCCAAGCAGCGTAGAGTTTCATTTTGTAGTATGTATTTGCTTTGATCACAAATATATGCAATATAAATATATGTTTAGAATATATACATATTCGTTATCATAAAAATAGCATATTGTACATACCATTATGTACTTTTAGTTTGCGGTGTTCTTGCTGGCCTATGGCATATGTATACTTTCCTATGGCATATGTCCGAAGAAATCCATCCTGACTTTACCCTTGAAATACCCTTGAAATCCTGACTTTGTCATGGTTGAGTCTGGGTCCAGCATTTCTGCCCCAAAATCAGGCTACATAAAAGGGTACCGTGCGATGGAAACGCATAAATCTTGTGAAAGCAAAGCATCTCAGTGATAGGGCATAAAGCCATAGCAGCTGCGGAGATACGGTGTTCCTCAAGGATCGTCATCTTGCTTCAAATAGAAATGCTTCGCCTACCTTTTGAGGGCGACGAAATGGAGTCAAGCCAAAAGGGCTATTTGCTTTGGAAAAGTGCATCGTCGTAGCACGCAATGCTGCCAGTCACGGGAGGAGTTGTGAAAAGGTTGAAATGAGTTTAGTTGATTTTTAGTTGGAATACTCGTTGGAGTTGCATGGGTACTAGCTAGTATGTGCTAATGTAGTTTTCTACAGCTTGCTTGCTTTGGTTGTTTTTACCATGACTTTGATGTTGATTTCTTGCTCAAATGGAGGGGTACTTTGCCAGTACTTTGAAGCTCAAGTTTAAACGTTTAACCTTTCATCGTTGAACCCTTGAGCTTGCACAAAGAAGCCATGTCGATCATGGTTTCTTGGCTCCCCACCTTTTTGGGACTGACTGGTCGCTGATTTTTGGACATTTGACATGCGTCTTCGAGTTGAGTGTTGTAGCGATCAGTGGCATTGAGTTGATGAAACGATGAGCCTTTACATACAGGAAGGGCAAAGGCATAGCATGCAATTGAACATTTTGTCATGTTATCATTTGTTGTTGCTCCTTGTCACTTTTGTTAGCCGTATCGGTATGGATGTGGTTGTGGTTGTGGTTGTGGTTGTGGTTGTGGTTGTGGTTGTGGTTGTGGTTGTGGTTGTGGTTGTGGTTGTTGTTGTTGTTGTTGTTGTTGTTGTTGTTGTTGTTGTCGTTAATGTTGTTGTTGTCGTTGTTGTTGTTGTTGTCGTTGTTGTTGCTGTTGCTGCTTTGTTGCTGTTGCTGTTGTTGCTGTTGTTGTTGTTGTCGTTGCTGTTGCTGTTGTTGTTGTTGTTGCTGTTGTTATTGTTGTTGTTGTTGGTGGTGGTGGTGGTGGTTGCGGTGGTGGTGTTGGTGTCTTTGATGTTGTTGTTGTTGTTGTTGTTGTTGTTGTTGTTAGTGTCGTTAGTGTCGTTAGTGTTGGTGTTGGTGTTGGTGGTGGTGTTGTTGTTGTCGTTGTTGTCGTTGTTGTTGTTGTTGTTGTTGCCGCTGTTGTTGTTGTTGTTGTTGTTGTTGTTGTCGGTGGTGGTGGTGGTGGTGGTGGTGGTGGTGGTGGTGGCACACTATATGTTCGTGTTTGCTTTGTGGTTTGTTTTTGCATGATGTTTTTTGCCACACAGTGGCCGGTGGCCAGCACGCAACCACAAAACTCAGGATCTGAGAGTTTCTGATGTTGTTGAAATGAAGGGGGAGGCGAGAGTAAGTGATGTTGTTGTTTTGGAGAGGTTTCGGTGGAAATGCTGCGACCCAATGGGATTACTATCCAAATAATTACAGTTGTACTCTTCTATTGCCTTTCTCCTTGTTGTCATCCACGTTGATCCCAATGCCGCCTATTCGGACGTTTAGAGTTTTAACCTACGAGGAACAATGTCGGACCTGCCAAATCTTTATACTGCATATGATATATATGTCATATTATTATGTTTTTGGTTCTTCAAACTTCAAATATCCGTTCTCCTTGCACCTTTACCCTCAACATGTATGAATGATTTGATGAGAAACCATGAGAACACCCACTGAGCGCTTCGCGTTTCGGTGTCATACCTTCCCTCGACCGGCCTTGCCAGCGCAAATGCTGTGGTTGCTGCTGCGGAACTTTCTTCCTCGTGATTTTCATCCTTATCATAATGTCATTTCAGCAGGCTCACATCAAATCATGGTGGGAGGTGAGACTTGCTTTCCAATCAAAGATGAGCCATAAATTGTCTTTGCGGATGGATTCATAAGCAACTGTACTTACTGTACCTCTAAGATTTTCGGTTTGTCACGGATGTCTCTGGCGCATGGCAACTTGTTGACAGTCAACTTGGATCTCATTTGTGTCATGTTTGATGGCTTTTGTATGCTTTTGGCATGCATTTGTGTTTACTTCTTCTATGCAGGTCGACCGATTGCATGCTGGTTTGTTGCGAAATGGCCTGACGGGAGAAGTGAATTTGGAAGAGGGTGGTCAGAGCCTCAGGCATCCCACGCAAGTTGTCTTCGATTCGATACATATGGACACCTCGGCTCGGCTAGACATATACTGACACAATCTGACACATCTTGCTTTGTGCAGTGCCAAAAATGGCTGTACGTAAGAGGGTACTACGTCTCTATAATGTGTATTTGTATATGCCCTGCACAGCGGGAGCCTATCCAGAATACATAGGTCTGTGGGCACTTTTGATATCAGGGACCTATTGAGGATTTCAGGGACCTATTCGGGAATAACCCTGCTGCATTTTTTTAGCAGCCCGAGAGGAGGCCAAGCATCCTCACTTTTTGAAACACTAAAATTTTTGGGAGATCAGAACCTTCCTGATACATGAACAGAAAGCTGGCGGTTTCAAATCTGCGAGGCGAATTAAACGTATTGCAATGATTTGCTATGTATATTATTTGAAACCAGTACAGCTGCCGCGCGATTGCCACAGCACATGTCCAATTCAAAATGAATTTCCACTAGTGTTTTTGACAAAAAGTTTTCGGGGATTCTGCGGGCAGCACATTTCCTTTTCGAAACTGCTAGAAAAACATCTGAAAAAAATTAACCGTGGACAAACCGTGGAAAGACCTATCAGGGCCGTGGAAAGACGCCACCGCTCCAGAATCAGCATTTTTTCTTCCAAACTGAGGGTTAGATCCCTGTTCAAAATTGTTGCGGCTGCTTTCGTTAAAATTCAATATTCAAAAATTATTGGAGTAAACCCAGCATTCCCATTTTTGGACATTGGGAATTTTTTGCTTACTGAAGTCGTCATAATTTCTGTTGCTCCAAACTTTGGCAAACTATACGGACGAATGCGCAAGATTGCGCAAGCCTTTGCAAGGGCACTTTCTGGAATAAAGATGGCTGGCTAGGGAAAACGTATCAGCGGCACAGTTTATGCATCAACTGTTCTTTCAAAAGCTTGCATTTCCTGGGTCAATCTGGTTTCCCGAATAGGTCCCTAACATGCCCGAATAGGTCCCTCCAAACCTAAATAGGTCCCGAACACGGGACCTAACCTGGATAGGTCTTTTGAATTTTAAGGTATGACTTTGTGTTATCAATTGCAATAATGTACACGTATACAATGTTTTGCCTTAATATACGCCAGTATATATCGAACATGCGAATGCTATTGAGACGTGCTTGTCAGAGATGAGTACAAGCACCTGTCCCATTTGTCAGACGATGGCATCCAGCATTTTGTGAAATATATCAATCCAGTCAAATCAAGACTAGCAAAGACTAGCTCATTCTGAAAGAAGCCGGGATATATCAATTGATAGCGGAGAGCATCTTTTGTTCCTTTGATGTAATATCAGTGAAATTGATAGGCGTGCAAAAGTGCCACACCAATGAATATGCCTTGGCTGTTCTTAGGTAGCTTCGCTCCGGGCCGCATCTTGGCTCATTTTTGAAATATTTTGCATACAATCACCGGTCTCTATGACTATAGTTGTTGGATGTTGGCATTTCACTTTGGACTGCCAAACCTTGACGTTTTTTGACCAACAAGGGAGTATGAATGTATGATTGACTCAGGGTCTCTTCTGCTTGTGACCTGTGCCATTGTGAAAGTAACCCACTATCAATTGCTGTAGATCCTGCTGACATTTGCGGACTCACTGGTTTTGGTTCATTGGTGGGGGTTGGGTTCCTAGCAAGCATGTATGTTATAGTAACACCCGAATTGATGGCACAAACACAAAGGACCCTTTTGTGCCATTTGATATGCAAACAAATATACCAATTTTGTACATATATGTTATATTTTTGTATATACTGATAAATGATTATCAATATATATATATATACACAACATATCATAGACTAGACATATCATATGTAGAAATGTATCCAAACAAAGGGCAACCATCAAACCCGATGGTGCCCCTACCACAACAGGAACACTCCTGAAATGACAATAATTTGACAGGCTACTTTGTGGGCTTTTGGAACGAGTTCCTTCAATTTCCCACCACCTTGAACACCATCGAGCCACGGTACGGATGGAACCTGTTTGAGTTTTCATGCAGTACTTTTTTTTCACAGCTGGCACAACCAACGGATGTTTTTTCTTTAACAAATGAAATGTATAGAATATGGGTGTGCGTTTTCCCCAAGCTACCTATACTAAGCTTTGTTGCCAGTTCTGTAACATACCGTAGATGGACAAAATATTCAAACCTTGAGGAAAAGATTGGACGGACACCCCTGTCCCCAAATGTCAAAGTTAAACAAAGTGTGCGTGACATGTCATGCTGTGGGGTTTGATTTCTTTTGTCCACCCCTCTCAATCCTTGGAAGAAGAAAACAACTTTGAAATTTGGGGTGGGCGCGGGGGATAAAGTTGTCCAAGGTTTGAATATTTTGTCCATCTACGGTATGTCCTTTTTGGGGAGGCTGACCATGTGCGGCGAACATTCAATCGAATCATACTGCCCGAATGTACATAGGTGCTGAAATAACAGGCTCAGGTGAGTACAAGGAGGCAGGCCAGATTGATAAGCTTGATGATTGACAAACGAGAAGCGCTAAGTCCACTAGGTAATGTAGAATGCCTTAGGTGGTTTGGACACACATAGGCACAGATCTGATGGAGTAGATTTGTGTTGAGAAGATAGTCATAACAGGACCGATTTTTTCACTAGTGGCGTATTGTGCATTCATGGATTTTTTTGAAGTTGAAATGTGGGCTGTACACTGATATCAGTCTGATATAGGTCACAATAGACTCACAACCATTGATTGATTTGCAACAAGTCACAGCTTTGCAAATGGATATTTGTTCCGTCTCTGAGGAGTTTGCGGATGAGGCCGTCGAGGAGGGCGTGCAGCAGCTGGGTAAACTGCGGTCACGAGCTCGGAAAGGGCCTTTGAAGGTGTTGTTGGTGACCTCGAATTAGGGAATTAAAAACTCATTCTAGGGAATCTTGTGACAGACAGTACTAGTATTTCAGTGTAGTTCATTCATTTACATTTCATGGATGTTGGATGTATCTCACCGCTAGCTGCTTCACACACTTTCTCTCTCTCTCTCTCTCGCTCGCGCTCTCGCTGTATATTACATATTTTGATATATTTTGCATGCCCAGGAAGTCCAAAAACCAAATTTTGCCCATTGGTAGTATGGAATCCTTTATTTGGAGCATCCGAAAGACCTTTGCTTGGTCGTGGACTTCCAGGGTATGCATCAAGAATATATCATTCAGATTACATGCATCTATTTTCGTTATAGATGCATTGTGATTGTTGCATTCTGTTTAAGCACAAAAAACCATTAAAGACGCAGCACACCTGCATTTGCAAAGAGTTTGCGTGAATTATCACCGACAATCACAATTATGATCACTCCATCTTACATCTTGTCCCTGGATGGGAATCATCTCCCTGACTTCGCACATGAAAAACTCCACAAGGTCTCGTGACAAGGACGGGAAGCAGATTTGGCTCGACGTGTCCGTGCAGTCGCATAGCCTAGATCTTGTCACAGAGATCACGCAAGACTACACGCATAGATCATACCTAACACTGGTATTTCCTTTTTTGTTGCTATTTGTGTTTATAACAAAATAGAAGTTTGGATGAAATTGTTGGATAGTCAGACAGGAGCTAATAGTGTCAGGTGGCGGCATTATATATATATGATATATATTTATATTTATATATATATATAAATATATATATATATATATATATATTTGATAAAGGGCTCAAGGAACAGCTTTTTCGCATTGCCTGTGACCCCAGTGTCCCAAGTGGGCACGCGCGGCGTTTGCTTTCGCTGCTGGACCAGTGTGATCCTCTACTGGTACCACGACCCGGGCTCACTCACCTCCTTGGCACAGGAGGCTCAGGGCCAAGCGGTCGAAGTTGCGGCACTTTTTGAAACATCTGTGTCAGCAACGTTCTTTGACTGCCAAACAGTGCCTTCGTGGTGCTCAAGCGGTCACGTTTCTCTCTGGACATCATTCAAGGCCTCACTATTCAGTTCCAGCTGGGATTGCTACCCTAGTTGGTTCTGGTGTTGCGGGATCTTCGATGTCATGGAACCAGAATTGGAATGCCAGATCCAAAAGGTCAAAGAGAAACAATGGGGGCTCAGACAAACAGCCCAAGGAAACGGCCAAGTTTCCCCTCTACGACAATGCCGCGGTCACTACATCGGGTTCTTCGTCTTCTGGTGCCTTGCAGGGTGCCTTATCACCACAGGTTCTATCGCTGCTACAGAACCTGGCTTCCAAGGACTCGAATACNTGTCATGGAATGACTACACTTTCTTCCAGGCCATCCGCATTCCGCAATGGGCCACTACAGGCCATGTACTGGCCGCATTTGGCTTATTGAGTTGGTGTGGGGCTTTGCAAGAACACTGCATGCTTTACCACAACAGTCTGGTATGGTCACCGGCGCTACGACAATTTATCTCACATGGTGACTACACTCGTGTGACGATCAGACAGGTCCCCACTCCAGGTTTGCAAGATCATCTATCGAATGTTTTTCTCCAGGGAGAAGACTTACATAGATGGCAACATCTTGATGCCATTGGCGCAGCACGTCTTTCTGGCGATCGTGCACAGTCCTCTACGCTTTTACCAGGACCATTCCCTATTCCACGTGGTTTCGCCCATTCGGATTGGTATTGGATCAGCATCAGCTGGTTGATGAGTGTTGCCGCCTTTTGGTTACTATGTGTTCTATATCGTCCTGAGCCACACAAGCCGCCTTCAGCCGTGAAAGTGGGATCAAGGAGATATGGTGCGCCCAGGTTACGAAAGCATAGTCTTTCTCTATTCTCAGTTTGCGTGATTGGATTGATTCTTTCGCAACACTTTCACTGTTGTGAAGCTCTACAGGTGTTTCGAGAGATCCAGGAGGAGACTGTCTGGTCAGATGCTGGTTATATTCACCCTCATGGTGCTCCACTCATGCTTGCACCTGCCAATGGAATGTTTACCTGGCTGTCTTGGCGTCAACTATCTCCACCAGGTAATCCCCAGCATGACCTATGTGATCAACTTCTCCGTCCTCACCTGACTGACCAGGGAAGGAAGATGTGCTCCCATTTAGACCTACAATGTGGTATCTATCTTCCGCTTACATCAAGCCACTCAGCTGGATTCTCCGATCGTGCAACGGTCGACACCGCTGACAAGATTATACCATACCAAGTCTCGCGACCAATCCCTACACCGAGTCGATCCTTTCGTGGTGATCCTCCTGGCTTTGGTTGTTCCCATGATGCACATTTTTCAATTGGTCCAGATCGAACCAACGTTGCCATACAAGATGGTATTGGCGATACTGTTGACCCCTCAGGTGATGCTCAAGTCACACCTCTCTATCTCAACGACCTTCTCTTTGTGAACTCCCAGATTGATTCGACTCCGATACAACTGGACTCGCTGATCACGTTTTCGAATGAGACTGGCCCCTCGGATCAATCGACTTCTCGTTCTCATCACATCTCTGATGACAAGGACATTAAGTCCATGGAGCTTCCGTTTCATGCAGATGATTTGGATGATTTATTGGAGAGTTGGGAGATTGAACCTATGCCAAACTTGTACTTTGAAGGCGAGCTATCTTCGTCCATTCGGCAAGTTCTGGAATTTTCCTTTACAGCAGCATCAGATGACAAGACGCTGTACATCTACACTGACGGCTCCTTTGCGGCCACTGGCGATAAGGCAGGTACTACCTGGGCGTTTGTTGTCTTTGCGATCAATGATGGAGTACCAGTTGTGCGTGACTGGTATGCAGATGTGGTTATCGATGACTGGTTTCATGATGCTTGGATCGGAGCAATTGAACCGGGTGTACGGAGTGCAGAGTCATCCGCTCTCATCTATGCCTGCCTCTATACATTACAGCATCATCAGGCCGACACCATCACGATTTATTCAGATGCTTTGACTGTCTTGAATTCTGCCACCGGTCAGTGGCAATATCCCAAAGATGATCTACTTGGAATGAATTTGAGATCCACTTATCTCACAGCAGATGTTTTCAGGAATCGCTGTGGGCTCAAGAGTCGTCATGTTCGCAGTCATACTGGAGTCGTTGGCAACGAATTTGCGGACTTTCTTGCTGTTGGTGTACGAGAAGGTACAATCGAAGCCAGACCGATACCCAGAACGTACTTCCAATGGTACAGTGATACCTGTCCCAAAATTCGTTCTGCGTGGCTACTACTTGACCAGCTACAACGTGATCGCTCGGTTCCTATCCTCACAGGTCGCTCTCTACAATGGACCAATCCACAGGTGCCTGGATATTTCAACTGGTTACCAGCTGTTGATGGTTTGGTTTCAACTACTGTTGAGAACGACTTTCAGATGACTTTGGTCTGCGTGCAGTTCAATGTTTGCACTTTATTGAAACCAGGTGCGACTGCATATATGAGAGAACAACTCGAACACCGAGCAGTGCACATTGCTGGTTTTCAAGAGACAAGATCATCCAGCAGTGAGGTCTTCGATTCTAATTTTATCAGGGTCATATCTCCTGCACATCAAGGCAATGGTGGCACCGAACTTTGGTTTAGTCGCACGTTGCCCTTTCTGTCGGGTCCTTCTGGCAAAGTTTTTCTTCACAGGGAACAAATGCTGGTCTTACACCTTGATCCGGAAGTGCTCTTTGTATCCATTGTTGTGGGGCCACACAAAATCTTATGTGTATCGGCCCATGCCCCTCCCAGGTCGCATGCTGCTGCACGTATTGTGGAATGGTGGAAAAACTTTCATGACACCTTTCGCAATGTCAAGAAACATGATGCTATTTTGCTCTTCATCGACGCCAATGCCAGTGTTGGACAAGCCGAACCTTGGATTGGGCCTGTTGCCGATGAGGAATTTGATGATGGTGGAAAAGCTCTTCTACGTCTGTGCCAAGAGTTTGATCTTTATATTCCATCATCCTTTGACTCGCTTCACTGGGGGTCTACGGCTACCTGGAACTCGGCAGGTGTCAACACTAAATCCACCAGGATTGACTACATTGTCGCTTCCAGACACGCTCCTATGCAATGCACAGATTCTTGGTTGTGTGACAATTTAGATCCTGGACATGCGAAGATCGATCACATTCCACTTTATGGGCGTTTTTGCATCTCCTCTGTGAAATGTCCTCGCAAGGCAGACATCCCACACTTTGATCGACAGGCTATCACCGGTGCACCCCTTGAAGTCTGGGAACAATTTTTCAAGGATTGGCCGCAGGTTGATTGGGACACGGATGTCACTTTACACGCCCACATTTTGGAGATGCATCTACATGCTCAACTACAACGATTCTTTCCTTATCGACCACAACACCGGAGAGGGTCTGTGTTCGGTACGAGCACGTGGGACATTTACACCGTCCGACAAACCCTACGGAAACAACTCCGCGTCCATAGGCACAGGCTTGATCAGTGGATGCTTTGGGTTGGTTTCCGTGGCCTTTGTCGTGATGATGTTTCTCGTGTTTGTATGCTGACCTCCTCTCTACGATATGTCTCACGGTGGACTCGCTTGAAACAAGCCACTGAAGAGCTTCGCAAGGCAATCATCAATGACCGTAGATTACTGATGGACAATCTGGTTGCCGATCTTGCCTCTGCCAACCCCAAAGAAATTTCAAGGTGCATGCAGCCGCTTAAGATGGGGAAAAGGGCGCACAATATTGGCCGAAAGCAGCTACCTATGGTGGAACTTCAAGATGGATCACTGGCCCCAACGAGGGAAGCAGCCACGACAAGATGGCGCGAATACTTCTCAGACATGGAGGCCGGCACCCATACCACCTTGAAGCGCATGCAAGACGAGTTTCCGGAAGCTGGGAATTGCGATATGTCCTATGACGACCTCCCCTCAATTTTGGAAGTCGAAGAGCAGTTCAGACGATCCAAAAGCCGCAAAGCAGCTGGATTAGATCGCATTCCAGGAGAGCTTCTCCGATGTGCCCCTCAAGGGCTCGCATATCAGTACTACCCACTGATACAGAAAATGAGTTTGTGGCAGCAAGAGCCACTACAATATAAGGGTGGCCGTTTGGCGGTTTTGCATAAGCGTGGCTCTCCTTTGGCAGTGGAGAATTATCGATCGATCCTAGTGGCTTCTTCGTTGGGGAAGAGCATCCACAACGTGTGGAGGAAACGCACACTACCATGGATGAGGTCGATTACAGACTCGCTTCAAATCTCCGCCCAGGCTGGTGCTTTAGTATCACAAGCTGCCCACATGATTCGATTACACCTGGGGTTGTGTAAGAGGGCAAGTCTTAGTGGCTTCACCCTCTTTTTGGATATTCAGGCAGCATATTACAAGCTGCTTCGGCAGCACTCACTTGGCCTTGATACTTCTGACGAAGGGATCATGACCCTCCTCCATCGGATGGGTGTCAGGGACACCACAATTCAAGAAGTCGCAGAAGCCATTGTTGAGCCCGCAATTTTGCCATCGACCGGATGTCCTTCTCATCTCAGTTCCATGGTCAAGGTTCTCCACGACCAAACGTGGTATATCATGAGTGGTGATCGCACAATGATTCAGACAAGCCGCGGCACTCGGCCGGGAGACGGCTTTGCAGACGTGATTTGGAATATCACATATGCGAAGTTTCTGCAGCGGGTCACGGCACGTCTTGAAGCTACTGGTGCCTTTTCTCCACTGAGTTGGAATCAAATGCCTGGACTCTTATGTGATACTGGCTCCCATTGGTCCAAACACTTTGCTGTGACATGGGCCGATGACACGGCATTGATGGGCTGGTGTACCAGAGCAACGCAGCTTATTCCTCAACTACGTGTCACATCAGAAATCGTTTTCTCTGAACTTCTTCGGCTTGGAATGAGTCCTAATGTTGATGCTGGCAAAACGGAAGCTATAGTGGATTTGAGAGGACCAGATAGCTTACAATGCCGGCAATATCTTCATGGGCCCTGTCAAAGCAAAGTCGAACTTTCAGTTGAAGCCGCCCCAGAACTGTCTTCTTTGAGAATTGTTGCCGGTTACAACCATCTTGGAGGATATCTTGTTCATGGAGCTCGATATATGACAGAAATCAAACGGAGAGTTGCTATGGCTCTAAGAACCTTGGCGCTTCACCGCACCAAAGTTTTCGGAAATGCCAACATTGACCTACCACGCCGTGTTGCCCTTTATCGCACCACTGCACATTTATCATTGTGCTATAACATTGGCACCTGGTCGATGTTGAACCAAGCCGAGAGCAAAGCGTGGCACAGTGGTGTTTTCAAAATTTACAGACGTCTCCTCCATCGTATCATTCCGCACAAGCAGCAGCTACACCTTACGGATGGCATGGTCCTTCGACTTATAGGCCTACCTCATCCGCAAGATCTGTTACATTTGGAACGGCTCCGTCAATTTGGTCTTTCTCTTCGTCGAGATACACCATACTTTTGGACGCTGGTGGCAAATGAGCAACACTGGTTGGCTCTGGTACGCGAGAGTTTTCAATGGTTGTATGAGCAGATCCAGGGACTGACTGCACTCCCTCCTCCGCTCGAAGATCCTGACACCTGGCATCAGCTCATCCTACATACACTACCAAAGTGGAAAAATGTCTTGAAACGGGGTCTGGCACATTCGCTTGGCCAACGACTACTTCGACATGACGTTGATTACTTTCGCCGCACATTGTACAAGACTTTAGCCACATGTGGATTGGTTCTACCTCGCATTGATCGCACAGAGGCTGTGGATCCACATCGCTGTCTGGTGTGTGGAGCAACGTTTCAAACTTACAGAGGTTGGGCCGTACATTCATTCGATAGTCACGGCAGGCTCAGCCGGTTTCGACAGCTGGATGACGGCACGCTATGTCGAGCATGTGGGAAACAATTCCCTTCCAACTTTCGATTGGTGCGACATTTCAGAGGCAATCAACGCTGCGCAGCCACGGTGGCTTCCTTGGGAGCTTGGACGGCTCCCCAGCCCTTCCTTGGGAGTGCACAAGTTGCTGAAGTTCGATCAGCTGATGCTATGATTCCATGGATGCCATCCGATGCCGTTTGCCTCGAACCACGTGCAGGTTGGGCGATGAACAAATGTCAGATGGATTTCCTGAAGCTTATGGCGAAATTTGACTGGACTTCAGAGAATGTGGTTGAACATGCGTTCCCCCAACTACGCACCTTTCTACATTCCACGCCGGTTCATTCGACCGAAGTTCAAGAGGCTTTTGATGCATACAAAGTATACTACCACGATGACAATGCGCACATCCATCTACAGCAAGCATTGTCGGATTGTTTACGATTATTTGCACCAGCAGATCTTGAACCACCTACTACGACTTCGACCATTGAGTATGACCTCGAGCATATACTGACTGAACCTTCTTCGGCCACGTATCGTACAATCCCGCCGTCTACGCGTGGCACACCAAGGTTTTTGTATGTTTTACATCTATTCAGTGGCGTGAAACGATTTGGAGATCTTCATAGTCACGTTGATGAGTTGGCTCGTAGGCACGGTTATGGACTATGTCCTATTTCGGTGGACGTTGCGCTTCATGCGCAGCATGGTGATCTCCTTAATCCTGCTACGCAAGCCTTCTGGCTTGGAAAAGCTGCCGACGGTTTCTTGTTCTTTGTGGTCTGCGGACCCCCTTGCGAAAGCTGGTCTGTGGCCCGCTTTCGTTACCTCACCGAGGGCGAAGGACCACGTCCACTTCGAGCAACTTTACCAGCAGCCATGTTGTGGGGGAAAAGTCAATTGACACTGAAAGAGCTGAAGCAGGCGGACTTTGGCAATCGTTTACTTCAGTTTTCGATGACAATCCTATCACTACAGCTGTTGAGTGGGAACAATGGGCTTTTGGAGCACCCTGCTTGTGCAAGTGAGCGGTGTGGACTTCAACCGCCAAGTATCTGGCTTTTGCCAGAAATGGTCACCTTTCTGCGGCATCCCAGGTCTAGACTGGTGCACTTGTGCCAGGGGCACTTTGGTGCTCGGTCGCCAAAACCGACATCGTTTTTGCTGGTGGCCGATCCGGCTGTTGGCGACATGATGGAACGGGCCCTGATCAGTGGCCAAACTCAGTGCCGGCTGCCGCCGGCACTGAAAATGGGGAAAACATCGGCAGGCTATGCCACCAATCCTTTGAAACGATATCCGCCTGCTCTTTGCGGTGCCATCGCAAAAATGATTGGTTGTGCTGTTAATGGTGGCTTGACAGCAGATGCTTATGCCGATGACGGTATTTATCATATCGCAGCTATGCTTCAACAAGGATACGAGGTGGTACAGGATGCTACTGACGGAGTTGATGCGGCCGATTTCCACAATGCCACCACTTGCCATTAATTAGCACTTAATTAGATGACTTAGGCAGCGTCAGAGATTTGACTCAGAAGGCCTCGTGGAAAAAAAAATATTTGATAATGCCGATACCGTAAACAACAGTGATATAATAAAGGATAATCAAAGTATCAAACTTATTTTTGGACTCCTGGATTTATGAAATGATGGATGATTTCATGATTTCATAGTGTACTCGTTGGACTCAAGTTGCATGTTGATAGCTGCATGTTTCCGCAGACCAGCTAGAGCCTGAGGTATCGGATCAAGAAGGAAATGCTTCCGCAGATCTACAGGCGTGGCAATGGTTTCGCCTGGCCTGTATGAAAGAACAACTTTTGTAGTTATAGTTCTTTGGAACTCACACCAGGGGCAAGGGTCACACTCCCACAACCTCATCAACCTCCAACACTCACACTCCCTTGCAACCTCTCATTTGGTAGTGATGATGACCAAACATCCCAAGTTTCCATAAGTTCCCAACCAGGGAGATGACCAAGCTCTATGAAGATGTCTATATTTCAGAACTGCGGGGAGCGCTTCAGCGTGTGACCAATGAGTTTGCCATTGATGAGGCTGCAAAAATTGTTGTTGTTGTTGTTGTTGTTGTTGTTGTGGGTGGGGGGGGGGGTGATGAAGAAACCCGTTGAAGGAGAAGATGTCACTGATTGTAACTGGCTACAATCTGTCAAGATTCAAATCTTCGGACTTTCTCAATTTGTGGTCACCCATCTATCATAGGAATCACAAAACTAAAGACTCATCCAACTTCATGCGAAGAGATACTCGTATGATATAGTTTTGCAGAAAGGACTTTACTTTACAGCCTCAATGGGGTGCAGACTGAGAGACCAATTCAGATCAGTTGGACAGTGATTTTGTTTGGTTGAATCTTCCCGAGTCACCAGTATGTTGGTGGGTGGCTTTTTCCGGTTCCCTGATTTGGGCAAAATACATCAAAATACTGTGCAAATCTCTAGAATGTTCACCCTGTTGAGTGACACGTCGTGCTAGTTATGATAAAGTTTGACAGATGTCTTGCAACAATGCTGTTGAGGCCTGGAAGAACTATGCATCGGTGCAGCAAAAGATGCAGAACATTTGCCAGGAGGTTCTTGAGACCCGTCACGCGGAGTGCTGCTTGTCAATTTGTACTAGGACATGCTGAGACCATAAACATGTGAAGCTTCAGCGGGGCAACAAAAAGCAATTTTTTGGAGGCCACAGACTCACATTTGCCCTGTGGCTACTTGTTCAAGCTTCGCATTGGCAGCGTGTTAGTTGTTGTTTTGGATTTGTTACCATCGCTGGCGGAGCTCATCTACGCCCTCGTACCTGAAGCCTTACCGAGGTTGGGGCTTGCAGCTCTGGGGCATTCGTTTGCAAGCGGAGTATGAGCAACAGCTGATTCGAACGCAAGTTAGGACAGACTCCGGCATTAGCAGGGACTATAGTCCGGTCCTAGGTCTTCGGTGAATCTCAGTGAATAATAATCTGCATGAATATTCAACACATATCCCATTGGATTTGTCACCGGAAGCACTGGCAGCATACCAGGAAGCAGGCTGAAGAGACAGCATTGGCCACGCAGATTCAAACCGAGTATCGCCAGAAGACCCAAGTCCTGCTTGCTGAATATGTCCGGTGCCCAGCTTTAACTCAGCATGGCTAAGCAGCGTCCTGTGCTTTGGAGCCAAGGTGGCCAACGTGCTGCTTGGAACCAACGCCTTGGGGAGAAGGGGATCCGATGGGGATAGGAAAGCTATGGAAAGCTGTGCTTGTGCCTTCTTCATCCGGCTGCCTCTGACGGGGAGCAACTGAAAGGTAATGAAGCATGATAAAGGTCAGCACACTATTTGTATGGTTAATTGAAAGTTAGAATCATCAAACTATAGACTATACATGACTATACACGTAGTGTTCAAATTTTAAGCAATCCAGGTTTCAGACGTTAGGCTTTTTTAAAGGAATCTTAAAGGGATGTTGTTGTTCAGAATTCCAGCTCCTGGCTTCCTTTTTCTCACAGACGGAACTCAGACCTTAGGACAGTGATCGAGCAAAAAGGCGAGGCGGATCGACAACGTATCGAGCGGGATGCTGTGAGTAGTGCCCGCTCGGCCCTAGTCACAGCGCAGGGAAATGTGCAGCGTGGCTGAAGGTGGTGGTGATGATGATGTTTGCTTGCATTGGGTGTTTTGTGCCTCATGGGGAACCATAGGTGAAGTGTTGGGAAGATTCTTCAAGACTTCAAGTTGGCAATAACGATGACGGAACAGATAAGACGCCCCAAGTCTAAGATAGGTACCACTGCAGGCCGCAGGCAAGATTGGAGTCAAGATGAGTTAAGGTACAAGCTGGTAAGAGACGCCGTGAAGATAAATGCGACCAATGGTCAGCCTGAACAAATCATGACTGGAGTGCAGCTAGCTTGGGGCCTCAGACACGCAGCACTACTTTTTTGGGTCATTGATGTGCAGCCCAGATCGTCAATGAGGCCAAACAGAGACATTTTGGAGAACATTTATCAACCTGTGATAAGCTGTAGGTGTTGAGACAAGGGAAGATTGGGTAAGCAGCTGAAGTTGAACTCTGAGACGTAGTGTGAACATCTCATGGCCATGGTATTTGAGGCCAAATACCAAAGGATCCTGATGCTGAAGACAAAGGCATCTTCGATCCTTGGCCCTCTAAAGTTGTCCGACGTCATCAAGGGCAATGTGGACGGACAATCCTTAGGACGACCTGCGGACTCCTGAGGAATATGTAGTGGAACCTGCGATTCTGGAAGAATGTGTCCACATCAAATTGGATTTCATGATATTGTTTTTATTTTGTTTTTAGTTTGTCCCGCTTCCACACACACACACACATTTCTCGTTGTAAGGATCCATGGAATGTTTGCATATATTTTGTGTGATGTTTTCTCTTTGGTACACCGGGCGCGCTGAGGAATTTCGATTACATCCAATGAGTCCCGTTTCGGCTGCATGACATTGATTTGACATGATTCGACATTGGTAAATGCTTGCATAGGAGGAAACAAGATGAGGAACTTTGATATTGGGAATTAATGTATTGAGAGAATCAATGCATTCATAGAAATCGCAATTCTCATAAACAGATGGACGGATGACTAGATGTAGACTATAAGTCTGTATTTTTCTATTTAGAAGACTTGGAATTCCATCGTATCAAATTTATGCTTTGAGCATATTATACACTGTATCCAAAGTAATTAAGGAATTGTCTCTTCAGTCTTTTCTCAAAATCCAGCATCCCGTTGACAGTTGCATGTGGGAATTCAAATGGATGATCCCAAAAACGAATTGTTCCTCTCCAGCTGGTTGGCCTGGCCACCAAGCCTGAAGGCCCCAGCTTTTTTTTTGGCTGAAAAAAAGGGAAGCTTTTCAACCGAACGCACGTGCGAAAAGGTTGCGATTAACACACACATTTGGTGTAAGTAAGGTTTTCGGCTTGTCCTCGGCAAGCCGATGGCTGGAGCTTCATGTGGCGAATGGTGATGAAAAAGTGTTCCGCTGCTAAGGGACCACTGGATTTTACATCCATTATCATCCATTCATCCATAAATTGCTCACAAATCTCACAACAAGTCATTAATTTCTATAGCGGTTCCTAAATTGAACAGCTAACAAACATCCAGGTTAGGTGATTCAGATTGACAAACTCAGTCCCAGAGTGTCTCACAAAAAATGAAGAGATCTTAAAACACCAGCAGCTCACGAAGATTCGCTTCACGTTGACTCCAGATGTGTCACCAGTGGCTCAGCTCTGAGTCGGTGTGACTGTGTGATGGTGACCTTCATACCGTCCGAGTGGTGATGTATCCTTGGGTTTGGAAGTTGTTTGATGACAGTTGTGATGATGTTGTCCACGTGGTTTGCCAACGAAA
This sequence comes from Breviolum minutum Mf 1.05b.01, assembly GCA_000507305.1. Lineage (NCBI taxonomy): Eukaryota > Dinophyceae > Suessiales > Symbiodiniaceae > Breviolum > Breviolum minutum. The sequence continues at coordinate 34,077 of DF240757.1, forward strand.
ATCAATGTTTATTTTGCTTGTATATTTGTACAAAATGTAAATTCCAACATACAGTTTGATGTTGCTATGTTTTTTGTTGATCATGATTTAGTTTATTCTCTATTTGCATGTCATGAACATTTAAATTACATACACTCCCTGAAACCAACAGTTTACCCCAAATAGGCCATTTGGAAATGGGATTTCATCTTCCTCCCATCCATTTTCAAGGGCGATTTGTTCGTTTCATGGAGGGTATATATACCTATAGACCCAAATTGGCCCAAATTTTGCAAGATTCGACCAATTAAATGGAAGGTCAACCCCAAAAAAACACTTCAGATGGGTTCTATTTTTACACATACATATATATATATTATATATTATGTATTTGTAAACATGTATAGTTCCTGGTCATTCTGGACATCATTCCATCACACAGCGCAGCTTCACGCCATCAAAACGAAGCTTTGAAGTCCAGAGCCTCCCGAAGAACCACGAATGTGGCGGGTACGGGAGAACATCCCTGAAAAACTCCGGCAGTGCAGTGCCAAATATATAGATACATGTGTATATATACTATGTAAATCAGTCCGGAAACTGGGTCAGAGGCTGTGTTTGTTCAAGTGTGTGTGTTTTTATAGATCTGTCAATCCGAGATATGTCTGTTATAGGAAAAAGTCATCTTAAATACATATTTGCAAGTTGGACTTGCACGCCACCACCCCCAGAACTTCGGCCCACAAAGAGGGCGGTGATTGGGGAGTCAACAACAAAAAATGGCTGCTAAACGGGCCTTGCAGGTTGACGGAAATGAATGCAGGTACAATGATCAGCCATCAAGTCACAGGCACAATCTTGCGCTTTGCTTTTTTTTGATTGGCATTGGCAAAATTGGAAATTGTCAGCAAGAGTCTGGTGTCTATGATGCTTCTGATGCCAATGTCCTACTTATTGAGATCCATTTGGTTCAAAGGCTCCAACATGTGCAAATGGCCCGCACGCTCAGCTCGTTGGATGGACTCCTTCCGCCCAGATCTCGAGGTGCAGCCGTAAAAATCTTAGCGGCCCCAACGTGTTTTGATGGATTTTGAGGGTCCCGAACTTTTGGGACATTCGGATTCCCATTGACAGATTTGAACTGTTCTTGCTAAAAGATCCATCAACTGACACATGAGATGCAGGGATGGTACACAGATGCCGTCCAGAAGACTCACACAAGACGACCCTGTGACCTGCATTAGACGGACATGATGTTTTGTTTGACCAAGCCATTTGCAACCAACATATATAAGACAGTTGGAGAGGCCAGTTTCATGATGAAGCACTTCACATCATGTCATCCTGTCCTATCCAGGTTCATAACTTGTTTTGTTTTTTATATTGTGCTTTTCCTCAATGTGGAGGTGACCTCCACATCCGTCTCACCAGCTTGTTCGATGCCCAGAGTATGAATGGGAGGTTTGGAAGCAAACATTCAGTGAGTCCGAAAGCATTTTTGCACAACTGTAACTACTGCAAGTGGAGGGCAGTTTCAAAAAGTTGTTTCTGTGTTCATCCCTGACTTAAGAAGCTTAAGGTTGAGGAATCTAAGAATCTAATCTCAGATGGGTTTCTCAAATACCTTTTGCGTAATTTTTGAATGCGGGCATGACAATGGAGCACTCATGACTGTTTTGGCTCTTTTGATATTGGCGCACCATAGCACCCACCGCGAGAGTGCCAGCAAAAGCCTTCTGGAAAGTCGTGCCTCCTCGAAGCCATGGAACCGCCACCACCCAAGGAATTCCATGCGCTGCAGGCTTTCAGTGCGCCTCAAGAATTGTACGCCTTGCCCACTGAAGAAAGACGTGCTGCTATCAAGAAGCTTGGATTGAAGCGCCAAACGCTGTGCTGTTGGGTCAAGTGCTTTGACGGCAATCCGTCCCGCAACGTGCTAAGGAAGTTGACCAAATCCACGGGTCCGGAGGGCTTCCCTCCGAAGTCTTTGACATCCCAGGCATGTCGGCACTACATGAAAGTGGTTAAAGGTTTTCTCAAGTTGGTATGTCACCTCCCTGAGGCAGACACCTTTATGGTGCCATGAGGTACTGACAGTATATCACAATATCACAGGTCATCCAGGGTTGACATGAGCGCAATGGGATTGGAATAGTGATGCAAAATGGAGCTCCATCCGGTTTACCATGTCCTGGCTTCCAGGTATAAGTATAATCAGTAGCATGTCAGTAGCAGATCAGTCACAGTATATTCATGTATATTCACACATATGTACTGCATTTGTTTTTTCAATAGTGCATATATTTGTTGTTTCCAACCGCTAGGCCGAACATTCGATGTTTTTCTGGTGAGGCATCCATCACCTTGGCTGAGGAGCTCTTGGTCATGGCTGTGCCCTAGCTGAATCTTGTGATTTCCGATGTTGTTTGCTCCGTTGTGATCTAATCATATCTAATCCAACCACCCATCCATCCATCGGAATCCAACGAGTCATTGGGATTGGATGGGTTGAATCCAACCTATCCCAATCCAACCCATTCCATTCCTGACCCATCCATCTCACCCTCCCGCACCACTTAGCAGGTGTTTCTGGTTGTCATGGGTGGCCCTCTCTTCATGTTCTTTGCTGGCCTTGCAGTGATGCTTTTGGGCACTTGGCCCTTGAAAGTGTGCTGGCTTGGAAAAAGTTGGGAATCAGGATGGGAAAGGAGGTTGTTAGCACAAAAACACAGAAAACAGGCACTTAAAGAAGCTGTTTGGGGGGGTTCGCTTCAACTTTAGTTGTGGCCAATAGTGGAAAACATCTACTGTAAGTATAGGAATTATTGGGACGTGAGTCGGGTTCCTATCAATCTCGGCGCTGAAGGGATCAAACAAGGAATAGAAACGATGCAAAAAGCACGTGGTGCCACTGAAAGAAGATCATGGTGCCAGGTGTCCTTTCTGGTGCTGGCGGCTGTGCTTGGCTTTCATCCCTTACCAGGAGAAGCTTTCAACAAGATGTTGATCAGATCCAATTTCACTACAGTTCTCTTTAAATATTTTTCCTATCGTTTCGTGTGGTGCGATGAGTCTGCAGATGTGAACTTTGAAAAATCACCTTGGATTGGAACTGGTCCACCTCATGGAGTACTTCCCTTTGCCAATTTACTCAGCATCCCAGCTATCAACACATTTCTGGGCTGCCCATTTGTTGGGTCTGGTGCTTCGGTGGTTTTTAACACACCATTTCTGAGATACATGACCTTGTGGGGAGTGGTGGCAGTGGATCGCAAATCCATTGAGAAGGCGGTCAGTCGAGGCAAATGCGTTGGCATTGTGCCAGACGGTGTGGCCGGAATCTTTAAGACCAGCAGTCACTTGGATTGAACTGAGTTGAAGGGTTTCGGTGCCATGTTCATTGAAGGGAATGTACTAGGCTAGCTGCTTGATTCTAGTTTCATGTTTATATTTCTTATATTCTGTAGGTAATTGCATGTAAGTTTTGGATTTATGTGTGCCCGTGCCCAGGGCCGTGCTGAGAAACGTGTTTTCTTAATTGCATGAAGTAGTTACTTGCTCCAAAAACACATTGGCCAGACTGACTTGTTTAGTTTAGCCCATCCCGCATCTTTGGCGACATATGTTGGTAGCTTTTCATGGCTCATCGGCTCGGCCGTTGGTGGTTTCACATAGGAGTGTTGATTCATTGATTCACTTGGGTTGGTTTAAGCAAAGCTGATCCATGTATCCAGATGTTATCCAGAAATGATGGTAATATACACATTAAATTCATGTTTAGTCAATATGCAGTTTAACGTATTTTAACATCTATGGTTTTTTGCTCTCAATGATTAAGCATTAACATTACGAGCGCAAATCAACCGGGAGCAACTCTGTTCCCTCATCCAGAATTTTGCTAGTTTATGGTAGCGGTTTCGGGTGATATCGAATTGCATTGGATTTCGAAGTGCCCGCTGGGGGTCAGTCAGTATCATACAGTATAACAAACATCCAAGGCCACAAGGAACTCGTTGCCATGAAGGACAGGAAGGGTATAGCCCGCTTGGCGCTGCGGACAGGGACTCCTATCGTGCCAGCCTACTCCTTTGGTAACACGACAGCTGCTTGGGAAGAAAGGAACAAACAAAGGGATGTCTCCAAATTTGCTACAGAAACCACGAGTTTCGCAGGAGACCGCGTAGTTCTGAGTCTTAGAGGTAGAAAAAGTCATGAGATGACGGATGGAATTTGACCTCATTGGACTCCAATTTTTTGCTTTTTTTCCAAGGGTTTCATAGGGTTCAATAGTTGGTTGAACATGAAAACAGCTATAAGTTTGAACATGTTCAGCTGGTCTCTGCTAGATGAGAACAGTTGATACATGCGCGTCAGTGCCCGTGGTACAACCACAATGTTTGCTACTTTACTCGGGATGCAGACAAAGACTTAAAGAGGGAGGTTGGACTAAAGATGTGGTCTGGACCTATGCATGTTGCTAAATCAGTAGTGTACATCCACTATCAATTTCAGCATGGAGGAGGTTTAGCCTGACTGTGACCATTTTCATCCATTTTCCATTTTGTACCTGCTGAATTGCCCAAGATTTTCCAGGTTTGTTCCTTTTCCTGGTGCCAAATCCATGGTCTCCAACTGGTAGCCTAATCACTACAGCAAGCCCACTTGCCAAAACCGGGGGCTAATACAGGATGTTCCGTCAGCACTCAGGCGTTCTCCTGCTGGTATGATTCCTTTGGCATTTTGGAGTTCATCTCCAGAAAGGCTCAGGCGCCACACTGGTGCCAGGGTTGTGGGCCGATGAGACCATGAAGATTTGCGTGTGCATTATATATCATTATATCATATATCAAATGATGTGGATGTATATAGACGTACACGGGTCACGCACGTACGATACATGCATCTGATTGCATATATGCATATGCAAATATTTTTGATGTTTTGGATTATACGCGGATTGTTGACTAGTTTAATTTTTATTTGTGTAGGGGTGTGTATCCCAAACATAGGAATGGGCAGTAGCGAAGTCAACGAGTTTTCCAGTAGCGATTGAGTTTTTGTTGGTCGCTGTTACTGGGACTCGGAAAATTTGGCGACAGGTTTGTGAAGATTCCTGCCATTTAGCATATATACAGAAGATGTTACTTTCCCTTGTGTTGTAACAGCGCTGAATTCCTTGTAGAGAAAGAGAGAATTGTTACACTCTCCTGTATGAAAATGGGAAGCGTCCATCTCCATGCTACAAAAATAAATGCAGGATCACAATTATCCTATTGTGACACTATAGAACTGTATGTCGGTTCGTTCAAATTTGCAAGGCCTCGCTCTTCCTCTACTGGGGTCGCTTTGGCCTACCGATTCCACGTCGTGTCCAAGTGACAATGGCTTTTGGCCGTGTGATTGAGGTTCAAAAGGTGGAGAATCCGACAGAGGAGCAAATTGATGAAGTTCATCAGAAGATCATCAATGCTACCAAGCAGATGTTTGATTTGCACAAGGCTTCATTAGGATGGGGCGACAAAGAGATGGAGTTTGTGTGAGAGGTGAAGACACGCACCCATCAACATTCAGAAATGTCTCACTTTTGTCTCACATTTGAAGCCGTAGGTGCCTTCCTGCTCACATCTTGCAAGGCCAAAAACAACGTGGTGGAGGAAGAATGTCACCTCAGTAAATTGAAGGAAAGTGTTTACAATAGATAGAGGGTTAATGCTTACAAGCTGTGAGCGGCTACGGAGGCCAGGAAATACAAAAAACGCTCAGACGATCATTTGTTTGATGCCCTTGGCTGCCACATGTCAAGTTTGCAAGGCTTGCGCTGCAAATTGTGCGATAGAAGATGCCTTGTTATTTTCCAAACGACTGATGTATAGAAGGCAGACGAGATGAGCGGTATAGAAGGCAGACGAGATGAGCGTGATGCAAGAAAGCAGTGAAAACACCCTCAATGGAGATTCTGGGATGAATGCAAGACATGCCACGTGCAGAGTTGTTGCCTTCTAGCTCCCAAAATGGCATTCGGGATTTCGTTGAGCAACAAAAACTATGCATCATGGGTCCCAAGCTGTTAATGATACTCTAGTAGGGTTGACACTGTTGGTGCTGTTTCGAGGTGGTGTACCTTATGTTGACCAAGCTCACTAGGTGCCAGGTGTTGTCAGGGGGAGTCTTTGTGCGCAACGGCCATGTTTGGAGTGAAACATATGAATCCTTCGGGTTCAATCAATACACCCGGCGAGGAACATCGCGTGACAGTATAATGCTGCCTATTTTCTGCCATATATAGATTTGCACAATAGATCAGTGTATAGTTTGCACATGTTTGAGTCATGTTTGCATGACATCCAGATCCTACATGTAGATTTGCCAATATGCCAACCCACTTGTGAGTCATGAATGGATGTTTGATATTTGAATATATTTGGCCAATGGATTCAAGACTTGGTGGTGGCAGAAGTGGTGCATCCAACAGCGGTCAGCAGGTACACTACCAGCTAAGTTTATGGATCAGTGGATCATTGATTCTGTTCTATGCACATGATCACTGTTTATGGGTTGTTTTTCATGGGCTGCTTTACATGCAGATCATCAGAATGATAGGCCGAAAAAAGGTAAAGGCTTTGCCATTCTGGAGTCTAGCAATGCCTAGCATTAAACAGGACTCCTTTAGACTGCCATGATTACAGAGTACCGGCTACCTTCGAATTGCTAATTTTCTTCAGACAAAAGCCTTGAATTGTTTGAAAACCTCTAGGCAGTGACATGCAGTGGCTATTGAGACATATCAAAGTCACACACTTCGCAGGATGCTTTCAAGAGTTGCTCCCGAGCTCCAATGACAAGGCGCAGCCCAAGCACTGTAGCTGACGTGTTTCAGTCGATCCAGCCGATCCAACTTGGAATGAGAGACTCCCATGCAACCAAATTGATGGATATTTTTGTTGGATTAGTTTGGTGTTTTTGGTGTGGGATAATTATCGTCATTCGTTGGAAATTTGGCTCAAGCCGTTTTGGCTTCTTCCAAACTACAAGGATTTTTGGTTCAGACGTAGGATGCCTCTGACATTCACGAGTCCAGGAGGGAAGAGCTTTGAGTTGGAAGTCCTAGAGACGGACAAGGTGAAGGATGTGAAAGACCGGATCCGAGAACATCTTGCATTGAATCCCAAGCAAGTCATCAAGTTATGTCAAGTCGTTGGCACTTGCAGATTGTTTCAAGATGAAGACATCATTGGATCTTGCGGTCTTGAAAGTGACTGCATCCAGGTTATCAAGTCGAATCCTGGGCCGATCATTCTTTGTGCTCCAAAGATTCGGGACAAGACTCCCAGCAGTGATCCTCGTCCCGGAGCCCGATCACCAGTGCTTTCACACCCTGTGGAGAAGTTGGAGATTTCTGTGGAAGTCTTTCGAGATCAACTCTGGGGCAACCACAAATCTAGCCTTCTCTTGGAAGTTTGGGAGAAAAACGCTGGTGATGGGAGCGATGTGCTGTTGTTCCGGCGAAACCTTTACCATTACTCCAACCGGGATCGACGACGAAATCAAATGGACCGGCACCCACCAGATGATCACCCAGCTGATCACCCAGAACCGTTGAGCTTGGACAAAGAAGACGAGCTTGTGCAGTTTGCAAAACCCGGGACCTTCGTACAGATGGCTTATCGAGTTGGAGCCGGTGGTGGACATGAGATCTATGTGGAGAATTGGAAGTGTGTCATCTACTACGAGAGCCCTGCAGAGGAAGTAAGTGACGAGGTGGAATTTTCGTATCCACCAGTCGGAATGCCTTTGCGTTTGGCACGGTTCCGATATTGACATGTGGAGAGTCTTGCAATGCAGCAGGCATTTCGAAACTTTCGACTTTGATGTGGCCGGATGCGTTTGGCGCACCGTGCCCAATTCTTTATGTCGGCAACAAGAGTTGGAAAGCATGTACAGTGCACAGGTCTTTCCAAAATGAGTCGGTCAGTGCAACGCTAGTGGCTGTAGCAGATGTGTGATTTGTGTGGCGGAATGCTGAGAAGACATGGGAAGAACTGTGTTTACCAATGACTCTGATCAAGAATCAAACAGCATCAAACATGTGTGTTTTTCCCTGTCTCTTTGAAGTCAATCAGCTCTCACATGAGCAGCGATTGATTATGATTGTTTGAGGCCTTGCTTCTTCTCTATCTTCAACTCTTGCTGAGAACAGTGCAGTGTTCGCGAGACAATAGAATTCATACAGGATTTGCATTTCCAATATGTTTGAGTTGCCCTTGAATCTCTGTCATTATAGTGGATCCCCCTTCTCCCTTCTCTCGCTTTGCTCTTTAGGGCCTCGTTTTTGCTCTTCACAGCTTCTCTTTCGGTTATTTGGGTATTGCATGGTATTGCCGCATGGCTTTGTACAACTATGCACTTTGTGCATGACTCAGATGACTATAAGTGAGCAGCCACTTGTCATCACGCTTGCATCAATTTAGTTTTGCACTTTGCTAATAGACGTTGCACGTCACCATGGCTATTCGGGAACCTTGGATGCTGTAATATGCTGCTTATATTCTTCAAAATTCTGACCGCAGCTGTCAGCTCAGAGCTTCAGATTCTGTGTGCAACCCAGGTATGCCAAAAACGTCGCACTAGGCGACGATGCAGCATGTTGCAACAGACAAGTCACCCCTGAAATTGAGGGTACGCCATACTGCCATACTAAACACTCATATGTGTCCATTGCAAATATTCCAGAATTCCCTTGTCCCAATTTCGCTTGGTGCGACCCCACAAACATATACAAACATCCTTTATGACTTGAAGTATACTAACTACTTTGCATGGTAGTGTAGCTTGTGGCTTCCTTCGACCTTCAGCCATGGACAAGCAGAAGAGCGAATTGAAAAGTGTCGACAAGAAGAAATCGAGCCAGAGCTCACTGCATAGCAATCGTGCTGAAGACAATATTGTAGGAGGCAAGGTCTGAAACGCTTTCTGCAACACATCCTGATTCCATCATATCGATCTATTGCATTTTTGCCGATGCTAACATTCTTCGATGTCCGAATGCAGTGAGCACTTTGAACTTCAGGAGTTCATGGCAATGGGAGGAAAAAGTCTTTACCCAATGACCAATATCATGATTCATGATATATCGGGACCATACAGTCAATATCCAGGCTTTACTCGCCTCTCCCTGTGTCAGATGGTGACCGACCTTTTCCTCATTTGGGCTCCTACAGCCGGCAAGATCGCGTCAAAAAGGCTGCTTACTACCTGTTGGAGTCTCAGCAAGCATCTCAGGAGATTCTTTGTAGCCAGCTATGTCGTTTTGGAAGAAGGTCGGAAGATTGAAACTCAGATATATAATTAATAAAGTAACGTGAACCGAACCGAGAAAACTATATGAATCTTCACATCCCACAACTCTGAAAGTTTGACAAAAAGTAGAAGAAAGTTGTTTCAGCAGCCTTGCCTTTACATTCAGGATTTGTTTTCGATAATATGAAGTCAAGATTTTTGGTTTATTCAATTCTCTTATTATACAGATAAATGCCGTACATAGCCGGATTTCATCTAAGCCGAGCCCGTGCAACCAATCAGCATCCTGTTTTCGATAGCCATGTTTGCTTCACTGGGTCTACCTTGTTTGAGCTGCCTTATTTACAGGTTCTCAATGATTTTCCGATGGTTTGTTTGATGTTTCAAAATCTGTGCGTGATTAGACGTTGCAGTCAAAAAGCATGCTAGCCGCTATCCCAAAGTTTGCTCCGACTACTTGTAGAAGCAAACATTTAGTACTAGAAGTTGATTTTCTATGTTGTTAACAGGATATTCCATGAACAAATTTCATGTCACACTTTGGAGAGGAGCAGTTGCAATTCTTCGAAACCTGGTTAAAGATTGTATTTGATGAAGCAGTGCATGTATCTCCGGAAGGAGGTGCTTGGGGCGGGTAGGACTCTAAAATGGGCTACTTTCGGATCATGATGTTGGCACAGTGCCTGTGCCCATTGGTTTGAAAGGTTTTGGCTTCTTGCCTTGATTTGTGCAAAGTGCTGTCCCAGTTTGTGCCTTGATGCATTTTCATCCGTATTCTGCGGATTAATCCGCGTTTCAGAACAACATCGACATGAATCAAAATCATACTTTGCACAAAGCATCAAAGTATTAAAAGAATTCAAAAAAGATACAGTATTTGAAGCCTGCGTCCAGATTTTGAGGTGCTCAGCTTCGAATGCCTACAGATTTGGAAAGCTTTGAAGTCAGCATCAAGGCTCCCAAGGATTTGATGTTGAAACTCGGAGATGGAAAGTGGGGCGACGGATTTCGGCCTTGAACAGTTGATTTTCGATCAATTTCGAGTAGCGGTAGCCCAGCGATGTGTTGGAATCACACATTGCTAATGGAAATGAAGGCAGTACTCATTCATTGCAATTTCTTTTTGATGTTTTTTTGGCACCGTGGGATAACGTGACTTTGGCGCTGAGGAGACTGGCCAATCGTTTTTTGGAGGCGCGAAATGGGTCAATTCTTGGTCTCAAGTCTCAAGGAACCTGGAAATATTTAGAAATGACATCGCTTGTAATAATGTGACTCATGCCCCAAAGCTGACAAAGCCATCCCAAAAGGAAACAAGCATCACAAGTCCTAGCTTGGAACTGTCAGCATGAGGGTGGCACTATTGGTAGTAAGTCCGTCTCACTTGCCCATCATCATTTCTGAGAGGACCCCATGATAAGGGTACATATAAGGAACCTATGTGTGTCATTGCTCACTTTGATGGGGTTAAGGCAAAAGACCAAACATGCCACCGTTGGAGTTAATGAGCATTAAAGTTGTCCAAGCCTGGTGAGACATCGTAAGGCTTGCAGGGTGCCAGATTTGCGGATGCTGAGTCAAATGAGTCAGCTGGAAAGCGAATTGCAAGAGCCCGACATCTCATTATGGTGTAGGACTGACTGACTCCTCTTTCATTGACTTGCAGCACCAAGCACGGCTCGTCCCAGCCGGGTGGCAAATACTTATTATTAGTAATTGTTGTTTGTTGGTGGAAGCATGTTGGAGAACTGTATAGCTGTTTGTTTTCTTCTGTTCAGCTCTCAAATCCTGCTCGGTGTGATTCATACTTCGCATAGCCTTCCCTTTGATTCACCACTTGCAGGATCAAGCGCATGGGGAAGTCCGAACAAGGCGTCGATGCAGGCTTCCATATCGATCATGCCATTGAATGGCTTGTGGCCGACATCATGGTCCCCAAGAGCGAAGACCAGGCGGCGTTGCGGAACAATGCAATGTCCAATCGTTTGGTGCCTCACGCCTATGGAGCCTCCTTGTTTCCTATCGAGCCGGAGTCGTCCTTGAGCTTTGACATGGAACCTTGGGTGGCCAAATTGATGGTTGTGGTGGTGGTGGTCGTTTCCACCTTTTTTTGAGATGGACGTGCAACAGTGATCCCATTCAAGTCTTGTCACTGGATTTCAAAACCTTGGGTGACTCACTATGTGTTTGTTCCCAAGGAGACGGGCTCTTTGAAGTCTTCGATTTTGCTGCTTGACTGCTGCATTTGCACAGGTAGATTTATAGTGGTTTCTATCTAGTGTAGATGAAAACACATGAAAACACCAGAGATGCTTTCCGATTGTTTTGGCATCCCAAACGAAATATATAGGATTCAGGTAAGCCACACGACCATTGCTGTTCACATCAATCACATTTGAGCAAACTTCAATGTCCTCACTCACCCGATCTCATTGGGAAAGGTAGTTTAGTACTGCTTGGTATGGGGACTGCCTGCCCTGATAAATTTTGGGTTCCATTATTGTACGCAATAGTTTCAATACCATCTTTTCAGATCTGTGGCGTTGCCACCTCCATACTAGGTTTTATTCTAATTTATATACTTTAATATCGTCGTATGCCAATTCACTGATGTGACAATCCATTAATAATCACAAGGGACACCAGGATGTATGAAGTTGCCCAGCTCACAGAGCTAAAACCGGGGGCCTAAGCGAGTCTGAAAGATTCATGCCGAATGTAGCTTGTCAGGTCAGCTCTCTTCATTTTCAAGGCCTTGGGCTTTGCAAAGCCGGATGACCTGAGTCTTACAGCCATAACCCACGTGGACGTCACTGGCTTTGAAAAAAATAGTGCGCTTGGTAGGATAAAACATGATAAAACACCGGTGGCGGTGGAAGGTCTTACGACTGAAAAGATTGGAAGTGAATCAACAATGGTCAGCATGATAACGATGACTTGAAGTTATTTCTACGAGGTTTGCGTTGTGTCAAAAGATTGGGGATCGTTTGGCTGCTTTTGGCGTAATTGTTAACTTAGAATACTTAATACCAAATCCATTCACATCTCTTATCCCAGCTGCCCACTCATCCGGAAATCGAAAACCTCACAAAACATCACGCATGTCACCGCATGTCACGGTTGCCTTGATTTTTTATCTTCACCTTTTGAGCAATTTTATTCCGACCTTCCAAACATCACCGTCCCAAAAGGCCCCCCACGACCCATGTCACCATACATCACCATGCCATCTGAGGCCATGAAGTGTCATTTAGTGGCATTTTTGGGTCCTCGGGGGTTGACCCGTATGGCCTTGCGCTTTCAAGAGCCTAGTAGTGCCAGCTGTGCCATGGAACTCACCTCGGCATGTAATGTACATCAAGATGTTCAAGAAATGAAGGACGGGAGACCAGATGTTGAAACACAACATATTTGTTGAGGTTCAAATTCATTGTTCACGTGAAGGTCTTTGATGACAGATTGTAGTTCTATGATTTTTACTTTGCAACCAAGAAAGTTATTGATTCATGATTTATTTACATTCAGACGGTTTGTAGGTATTGTTGCGCACGCCGTGTATTTGTGCATGTATATATAAAATTATAAATATATATATATATATATGTATGGTGTACTGGTATGCGCCGTGCTTTGATGGATGTGCAGATTTTGACTATCATTCTCGGTGATTTCTTTTGATCCCCTTGACTTTGAAGGACCACCTGGAATCTGTGGAATTCGAATTGGACATTGGACCTTGCTTTGTTGAGTATGCCGCCGAAAAGCGTGGCTATACTGTGACCGTCGGATATGTGGTGTGAGCAGTGGGGTCTCATACCACAAGCTAAGCACCGTTTCACTTGCACCGAAAGCGACGCAAATCAAAGAAAGCGACGCAAAATGATGGCCCTGCAGAGAGTGAGATGGACAAAATCCAGCGCACTGTGGTTCATGGAATGTTTACATATATTTACCATTATTTATTTGTCACGTTTGTCAGAAGTATGCACTTAGAACGTTGATTGTGTGTTTCCCTTTCATTTGCACTGGAGCATCGTCGGCGAGATGTCGACGAGTCAAATTGTTGTTTTTGTTTTGATGATGTACAACATTTGTGAAAATTTTGCTCTAGTAGTTTGTATTTGTTTTCATGTATGTTCAGGCATTTGCCTTCACAGTATCCCCATGCCGTTTTCATACAACTTCATGCATTTGCATTCAAGTTCATTCCTGTAATTCACATTGATGTTTTTCTGTGGACTTAATTCCATGCATGTTCATTATGTTGCTCCCAGCTTGGAATACGGGAGTATTAATACATGACATGTGTATACTGCAACTAGACCACCTTTCAGTACCATATGCTTTTCCAGGGGAGTGTTTGATCGGGCCGCAATTAGCCATGTCTCCAGGGCTACAAGTTCCCTCGACAATTTGGCCGTCACGAATTTCAATTGCTGCACTTTTGCTGTTTGTTCCCCACGTGCATGGTTTGGTCACGGCAGATGATGTATGTGAGCACAAGTATCAAGAGAAAATCAATATGTGGCGATCCATGTCTGGAGCCGCCACGGAGCACATCCCAATAGGTCACCGACCAGATTGGTATTGGGAAGAGATCATGAAGAGACGTTTCATCTCAACGTCACAACCAATCTCTGGTTACGAAGATTTCTGGCTTGAACAGCTTGTAGAACAGGCTCGAACGCAGGCTGTCGGCTGTTCAGTTCACGGTGGACGCTACTGGGAGATCACGTTAGACTTTCAGAGGCTGTTTGATTTGATGGTCAGAGGCACCAGATTTACCTTCTTGAGACTTCTGTCACTCCGAATTGCACAGACATAGAGCCATTTGCAAACACGTGAAGACTTGCCTGGCATGTTGCGAATGAGTGTTTGCATGCCTTACAGTTGTGACGAACAGATGCTGATTGACAGGATCTTTCCACATTTTTTTGCGCCTTCTTTCATGGGACCAAAAGCCGCAAGGAAGCTAAGCAACGCCAGCTTTCGAGACGTTGTGCAAGTCAATGAGCTTCAGGATTGGACATCATTCAACATTGATTTTGCTATTGTAGGAACAGATTGCTGTGGCACATCTTCATTGCACCAAAACCTTGAGAAGCATCCAGAAGTTACCTTCTCAACGGTGCATCAAGACGATTTTTGGATCATCGAGCTTGCACATCGCCTTTTGCCATTCAAAAAAACCGTGGACAGGTACAACACTCAAGTCGAATCGATCAGAGAAGATAAGTTCAGGCGGTCTGGATCCAGGCCTCGGTTGATTGGAGTGTGCCATCCCTACATTTTTTCGAGCGACCTAGCCAAGCACATACTGGCTGCAATGCCACAAGTCAAGACCATTATGATTTTGTGTGACCCTGTGAACCGTTTAGAAAAATACTTTATGTGGTATAAATATTGCCTGGACGATCTACGAGTAGCTGATCTTGTGCGTCGCAAGGTGGGAGCCCCATTGAGGGATGGGAGCCCATGCTTCAACAGCTCCACCGCACTTATATCAGAAAAGGACGGAAAACTGAAACAGCTCTGGCAGCAGCGCGAAATGGCCAAGCATATGCCTGGCTTAATGCACCTGTTTTATGGGCGAACTTTTCTTTTGCATCAAGAGCAGCTACAAGAAAACCCACACAGGGTTTTCAACTCGATTGCGAAATTCTTGGGTGTGACCCGCTCCTTTCCAGAAGATACGAAGTTTCCACGCTACAACTCCATTGGAGGATACCGCACTGATTTGTGCTACAATACGACTCTGGTTAGAGAGCTCCAGGAACATATGGAGCCAGAGTACTTGATGCAAGAGGCGATCCTGAGAGCGGCCAAAGTGTCAATTCCTCCGAGCCTTCGTTTGAGGAGGACACGGTGCCACAATCTTGCAACAGCCGAGGTCACACATTGCCCTTTGACTGAATGCGCCTAGCTCCCTGCCAATTGTGGCTAGGGAATGCAAGGAGCGCAAGGGAAAATGAGACCAGTACGAGTCTGGTGCAAAGCGCAGCTTGCTATGTGTTTCCCTTTCATTTGCACTGGAGCATCGTCGGCGAGATGTCGACGAGTCAAATTGTTGTTTTTGTTTTGATGATGTACAACATTTGTGAAAATTTTGCTCTAGTAGTTTGTATTTGTTTTCATGTATGTCCAGGCATTTGCCTTCACAGTATCCCCATGCCGTTTTCATACAACTTCATGCATTTGCATTCAAGTTCATTCCTGTGATTCACATTGATGTTTTCTGCCGACTTGGAACCCCGCGTGTTCATTATGTTGTTTCCAGCTTGGAATGCGGGAATATTAATAGCGCCAGGCGCTCATGTTCGCCCATCCACCAACATTGGGTATCTTACTGGTTTCCTTTTAGGGTTTAGTTTTAGGGTTTTGGTTTTCGGGTTTAGTTTTAGGGTTTTGGTTTTAGGGTTTAGTTTTAGGGTTTTGGTTTTAGGGTTTAGGTTTTAAGGGTTTGTGTTTTAGGGCTTAGTTTGAGGGTTTTGGTTTTAGGGTTTAGTTTTAGGGTTTTGGTTTTAGGGTTTAGGTTTTAGGTTGTAGGGTTTAGGTTTTTAGGGTTTGTGTTTTAGGGTTTAGTTTTAGGGTTTTGGTTTTAGAGTTTAGTTTTAGGGTTATGGTTTTAGGGTTTAGTAAGCATGTAAGGTCCCTAAAATAGCGTTATTTACACAGGATTTGCACCACATCACCATGAGAACACAAAATCTGGAGATTTGCGGCGACAGTCTTGTATGGTAAAACACATGAAAAGATCCTAGAAATCCATAGAAATCCCAAAAATCGGGGCGGCCGTTACTACGGCACATATACCGCTACTATCCCTGAAATACCGCTATTTACAGTACATTTGCACCATTCCGAAACTAGTGGCGTTGCAGAGGCGGGCAAACATGAAATCCTGGCCGTATTAATACATGACATGTGTATACTGCAACTAGACCACCTTTCAATACCATATGACTTTATATGACATTATTTTATGCGACACGTGTTTAATATTATAACATTATAAAATGACTTTCCGTTTTGCAATCAAACGACACGCAAGTGGCCAATTGACAGGCACCCGACTCTTCGAGATAATGCAAATGCTGAGAGAGGTGAGAGGAGACGAAGTCTTCCGAAGATTCGTTTCCCCAAATTTTCTGCATGAGAATGTCATTGCATCCGAAGAAAAAGTTGCCTTGCTGTAGGTCCAACTTATCAGACTCCGGATATGGAGCGATATTGATATTGAGCATATGTTGCATATGTTAGCATCAATTTGAATCCAACGTCTCAGGTGACACTGACTGCTGTTTGATGTTTGGAAGCATGATGATTTGGGAGTGCCCAACTCGTCTCCCGTGAGTTGTTGCTGCAGTGGAAGAACAATAGGGGTTTCAGCAACTCAAGCTCAGCAGATGGTCTTGATGTAGGAGCAAAAGATATCAACATGCAACACATTTACATTTTGTATGATAGAAGTCTCGGTCCAGATAATTGGCGATTTCTTTCCTCAAGATTTCTTAAGTTGTTCATGTTGAAGTCCCAAAACACCACAGACTTCATGCAGTCATCAGCAAGTTGTGTTTTCAAGTGTTTTCAATTCGCGCCTTGGTTTGGGCAGATTTTCAGATTGCCAGCTTTCTCTTTGGCTTCACCCAGAATGCCATGGCTCATGGGGCCCGTGAGCACCTGGCCTCACAAAATGGAAACTTGTGGCCCCATGCGAGTACATGCAAATGCTTGGAGAACACCTATAGATTTATTCTAGATTTATTCAAATTCTTCACGTCGATTTGATTCGATGTAAAACCGAAAAAGATCAAACGCAACCGCTAGAACAGTACTGATTTCATAAATCAATCGAGATGGCTAGATTCATAGACAATGTGCACTAGCTTTCAAAATTCAGTGTTGGGTCATGTTGGAGACAGCGAGGTTTGCTTTGGCGCTTTGTTTTACGTCCCTTGGGCCGTGACTTCAACGCAAGATGAATTTGGATGCATTTGGCTGGTGACTCTCTGTCTTGTCTAATGCAGCCGTTGACAGATGTCCCAATGCAGCGGAATGATGTTGAATGGATCTTGGTGCCGATTCAAAGTCTTAATTTGCTCATATTGGAAGACCCTGATGTAAAATGGGCCAATCGGATCAATAAATCGGGAAAACTTCACCACTTCACGGGAGGCAATGTGCCAGCCTTGACAGACAGCAATTGTGCAGTGTCCTGAGGTCTACGACTATGGCTGCTTTTGTGGTACAGACGTGCACGTGTACGGCTCAGTTGCATTTTGACCTAATTGCGCCAAGAGGTGCCTGTTCCATGTTCAAGGTCCCTGCTCGCGGGGTCATGTTGGATATGCTATATATTATGAAATATTAGTTGACAGTTGCATGGATTTTTCTACTGTTATAGTTTCATAGAAATATTGACAGAATATTTATATTTGGATGTTAGTTGGATCCAGTTGAACCAGTTCGTGGTTTCTTTGGTGCTTACTTCCATACTTCCATCGCATTTGCCATGCTGGACCTCCAAAAGAACTTGTCCCTGTGACAGCAAACCAAGGAAAGTCTGAATACCAAGTGCTACATGCAATAGTGCCTCGGCTGCTGGATTCCACAAACCCCTGCTTTTTGCTGCGTTGATGCTAGATATCGCATATCATATGATGATGTTCTGTACTTTCATGTTCATTATTTCATTTCAGTTTACTTTCCTTGTTGGCCTGCCTTTGATTCGTTTATAATCTTGTTTGCAGCATCAATGGGCTTAAGTGGGGATTTTATTTGACCCGCCTGCATTCCATATATCTCACAACCGGAAGAAGCAAGTTAATGGGTCGTGGTTCATACTCCTGGAAAAGCACCATGTTGAAACGACGCAACCTCTCCTTCATCCATGCAACAACCTCAACCTGAAATTATTCATCGTTTTTGGATGCCAACGTTTCAGAGGTTTGCCGTTCTTTCGTGAGCTGACACAGCTGCAGTCCCTTCCCGAAAGCGGATGGAATCACAATGAATCACAATTAGTCATGATTTCATTCAAGATGTGGCAGGCAATGTGATGATTGCAAACCCTGTCAAGGATCTCATTACTAGATTTATCCGAAGATATGTTCCTCCACTAGTCCTAGCGAAATTGCCAAGGTGAGGAGCGGGAAATGCCATTGGTGCTGGCCAGATGACTTAGTTTCATGGGGTATTATTTATTTAATCTTAATTTGCTGGAAGGTGAAGATTGTGGCAAGTCCTTGTTGCCAGCTATCAGCTGAAGGGAGACATATGCTACTGAGTAGCTCCCCGCAGGCATGACGTCAGACCACTTGCAGTTTAGATAAACAATGATTTGAACACTTAAAGCGATAAGACTTAATTAAAGCATTTGAAAGCCAACATACATCTCAACTGACTTGGTTCTGATTGATTGGACTTCAACATTTGGCTGAACTGTTTTTTCATTGGGGGTAGAACGTGCCGGCCTTATCTTTTTTCAGATATAGTTTTGGATCCTTTCGCAATGGATGGCCTTAACTCCTTCGCCCAGCCATCCTTCTTCGCGCCTTGTCATCGTGGCAGATGCGGCCAACGTCCAGACAGGAGAGCCTGACAGCTTCTACTGGTTTGCCTGAGCCGATCATCACTTGAGCCCTCAAGGGCTGCTAAATTTATGAATACTTCTCATTATATAATATATATATAGTATAGTAATAACTGTGATGTGATATGCAGTTGTGATGATTGACTCAATTGACTCATATAGACTGATTTGATGACAACTGCTTGTTCAGAAGATGATGTAGTGCAAAATTTGGAAGAGGCTAACTCCAATCATGCTTTGGATGGGCCCAGTCTTGCCTAGATCGATCTCGGAAGACAGGCTCCCAGCTTTGTGTGGCAGATATTGGATGCTATGTGGGACATTTGACGATGCGTTTGGTGCAGCAAGGCGTTGCCCACCGCTGCAGCAAGAAGCAATAGATAGCAATGGTGAGTTACATGTGATCTTGTATGATGAGAAGAGGAAGAGGAAACAGAAATCATGGGAATAAGATGAAGATATGAAATTTGGTTCATTTCTGAGTAGCCATTGGCCTTGTGTCTTTGCAGCTGAATGTTCATGGAGTGGTTTCAGCATGTGGCTAAAAAAATATCTACAATTTGCTAGTGGGATTCGAGTGGTTTTCATCTCTGTAGCACTCACTTGTGGGACTTGGAGGGGGCTCGCCTCACAAAGCAGTAGTCTTCGCAAAAGTCTGACAGTTACGGTGGCATACCGTGGCCATTTGGTTGTTGCCTTTGAACGTTTTTTGT
Organism: Breviolum minutum Mf 1.05b.01; assembly: GCA_000507305.1. Lineage (NCBI taxonomy): Eukaryota > Dinophyceae > Suessiales > Symbiodiniaceae > Breviolum > Breviolum minutum. The sequence continues at coordinate 53,658 of DF240757.1, forward strand.
ATATATAAGCCACCTCCATGGTATTCAGTGTTTTCATTGTTTTTCAGTGTTTTCATGTTTTTTGGTTTCGAAATTCATGTTTTAAAGCCTCCTGAAAAGCGGGATTGCACCGAAAGGTGCGTACCAGAGTCTGGATGACCAACTCTGGCATGTGAAAAAATCCTGGGATGTTTGTTTCCAGGATTTTTACTTCCAGGATTCTTCTTATCTTCTTGGTCTTTGATTCTCCTGTCTGGCATGGGCGTGCAACTGAGAGCGCATAAAGATAACATAGAACTTCCACGAGCGCACGGCTGAGAGCGCATAAAGATAGCGTAGACTACATCGAGCGCGCAACTGAGAGCGCATAATGATAGTATACATGCACCTGAGAGCGCGTCAAGATAATGTAGATCACAACGAGCGCACATCTGAGAGCACAAGATAATGTAGACTCCAACCAACGAGCGCGCAACTGAGAGATGTCAAGAAACGTGGCTTGGCAGCTTGCCTTGTGCCTGGGCTACATGTTACTTCGGAATTTGATGGAGATTGGCTGTGGTCTTTTGCCTTAAAGTTGGTGTAAACCAGTAACTCAACAAACAACCAGTGATTGACCGAACGGTCAAGAAATTATTGACCGAACAATCAAGAAATGATTGGCCGTCCGACTGACAAATCATTGACCGTACGACATTGCCTGAGCAGCCACAACATTAGTAGGCTTCTAAAGTCCACTTTTTCGAAGATGTAAATACCCTACAAGTCAAAAGACCTATTCGGGATAGGTCCCGAACTCAAGACCTATCGGGGTTTTAAGGGACCTATTCGGGATAGTTTGGGACCTATTCGGGAAATGGCCATTTTTGCCCTAAAAATGCATGATTTATGATGTCTAAAGATATCTCCAATTGAATCTATTTGATGCAAAAACGACATCAGCTTCTTTTTTTCTCACCCATCAACCATCCATTTTCAGCGCTTTGCGTGCCCTTGCCGTAGCTTGCGCATTCATCCTTAGTTAGCCATACTTGGGATAAGTGAAAAATGTATCAGATACATATCCCGGTAAACCTTCTACATTCAGGGGGCTAAAAAAAAGTATACTTGGTACTCCAAGAATCTTTCTAATCCGAAATTTCATTGAAAGCAGTCTGATCTTCGTGATTTTGATCAAGAATCTTGATCTTTTCAAAGGTGGTGCATTCGTGGAAACACCTTGGAATGTTGCCCCCAAAACTTCAACCTCCCAATTCAAAAGACTTTTGAAGAGATCAACAGATTCAAACCCTGGGGATATTAGACGGTAAAATGGTTACTGGATTAGCCAAATGACGTTTGAGCCATTGCATGCCATCTTCGTCCCCGAAACAATGATGGAATCTCCCGTTTCGGCCATGATTCAAAGCATCGCGGGCCAAGTGGGCCATCATCTAAGTTGTTCTACGGGCTGGAAACCATTCGGAAATTATGATAAAACCCAAATAACCCACTTGGATGGTTAAAAAAAATTGTTACTAATGCAGTTGGTTGACATGAAGCTTCGGGATGAGTCGAAATTCGTCTTTCCCCCGCCTGCCGGGCTCACAAGGAATTCGAAAGGTTGATCGAAGTAGCATCTTAATAAAAATACTTGATGAACAAAAGGGGGTGTCAAAGTCAACACTAATTCCAAACCCACACACCCCAACAACTGCCTCGCAGCGTCTCTTGCTAAAGAAACATATCGACGGATGAAGCCAGCAGCAGCATTGTAGTAATCCACCCGCTCCTGCTCATCCATGTAACGAGGAAAGCGTTCCTGCAACCCATACCATCGTACCAAGTAGGTCCTGGGTGGCACTTTTTTAGGAAAGGAAATTGAAGGATCTATAGGAGTCAAAAAAAAGTGCCCTAAGTTTAAGAAGAATTATCTGCAAATCCAGTATTGTATTATTCCTTTTTCTTCATCGATCAAATAAAAACATGTGCATGCATCACCAATTAAAGCCCTATGGGTTGAAACTAGGGAACAACCAACAAAAGTTACCACATTTTTTTGGAAAGAGACATGCATGATGTCAACAATGGAAGTTGTTGATCGGCATCATTGTAGAGATCAGGCTTTGAATGTGCATCCCGTAAGCTATCGCACAGCCACTGGGAAAGCACACGGCCATTGAATGCTTTTGCTGTAAAGCAAATTTGGGTTCTGTTCGGCTTTTTGAAGATCTTAGTGATGACAGTTGCTAGGGCAAGGTCTTGGGGTTTAGGGTTCCCATCCTAACTTTTGCCCCACAAAAACTGGACCCCATGGCCCATTCACCCCCCCAAAAAAATTACGGTGAATCAAGCCAAAACACCATCCAGACTTTGAAAGGTGGCTGGGCGTGTGCTACCTTCAATCTTTTTGCCCAGTTCCGAAAGTGCAGATAGGCTTCATCAAGGCTTGATTGAAGATTTAAATGGTCACCAAAATATTTGATGCGCAGCAAACACACCCTCAATTGCGAAACCCTGGCAATTGAAAACCCAAATTGCTCATTTAGAATGTCTCAGTTCTGACTTGGGTGCATCCCCTAGCGTTGATCAAGGGGTGATGAAAAATTGCCAGCAAAAAAATCGGCCAAGTAACAGCGACGATCCGTTGCAGCGATATCCCAACCCCAAGTTCATTACGTGCATCGAACATATATAAAGTATCTCCGGTGACCAGCCTCGTACCAGGAGCAATGGGCCTCAGTTCATGTGACCACTGTCCCAACTACTGCGGTATCGATATCCTCACCGGAATCCTCACCCCCAGAAAAATGATTAAGGGTCAGAAACCGAAAGTCTGGCAAACATGGGATCTAGCCAAAGGAATAAAAAAGTTCAAAGTATCGGTATTTCAAGTCAGGCTACATGGATGGGAATTTCCAAGCTGAGACGTGATAAATTCAGGACGGGTGTACTCATGCCACACACCGCCATCTATGTCCCAAAAAAGCTTGTGTGGGTTCTGGGATCGAGCTTTGCAATCACATCTGTAGCAAATGTTCGTCAAAGATTTCCATGAAGAAGAAAAATTCCATAATTGCTTATGCCATAGCCAGTCCCCACGAAGCTCGGTCAAGGTAAACAAACGTCCACCAGCAAGTTGCTTCCCCCTCTCCAAGTCCCATCCATCAAACAACATTGAAGGTGACTCGCCTCATGATTGTGTTGAGGGTGTTAGTTCCCCAAAGCCTGGCTTCCTCCAACGCGCAAATCAACCATCTCGAAGACCTTGTGCTTCTAGCCCGCCATAACGGGAGTGAAATAAAAATCCCAAGCAGTTTACCTCCCTTGCATTGACATGCATCCCCGTAAACCGCAAGTGGGATGTGGTCCGAAGTTGCTGGGCTATTCAAAGCCCATCGTTCCTTTGCCAACTCTCTCTTGATGTACCAAAAGCGTTTAACAACGGCAGGTGAGATATGGAGTCCTGTTTCTTGAAATAGGTAGTCAATCACCAAATGTGGGTCCAAGATCGGTAGCTTAATATCTTCGTAAGTATGTGAAGCTACACCCAATCGTTTGACCCGCACCGGGATTTCAGTCACAGCCTAGGCTTTAAAAGACACACTTAAACCGTTAGTTGTCAAGGCATTTTCAAAAAAAAAGAGCAGTACTTCCACCCATTCAATTCAAAAAAATGTAATTTATGCAAGCCAAGCTACTAGGGGAATATTCGCTATGCGAAAGAAGTCCCGAGATTCGTTGCCTTCATGAAAACTACCCATTTTCAAACTCGTAGGATTGCAAATGCCACCGCAGTCCTTGGGGGGGAGATTGTAAAATCAGGTACTGATATTTGCCCGCTTCAATTTTGATTTATCGACTATACATCCTTGGAACACCAATCCAATATAAGAATGCGATATTTTCCCATTCAAGGTATTCTCACATGTTTTGCCCCCTAACCTGCAGCCATGGATCTTCGACATGGCTTCTTGCTCGTTCCATTGCCTTGCGAGCGCTGCTGTCCTTGGGATGCAATTTCAGAAACGATTTGTGATGGGGGTTGGCTTAAGAGCTAATTAGGGGCGATTTTATCATGAAAAGTTTTCATGATGATGCATATAGGGCCTTTCTTTTTAGGAAAATCTTAGTACTATAGATCTACAGATCGAAATAACCCCTCCAAACGATACTTCAATCAAGGCTCTCCGCTTTCAACATCATTTAGGAGCTGGTTCAAGAAGGGCTCTTTCCGGTCACGATTGCGTGAATGACCTGCGTGGGGATACTACCGACCCCAAATACCCAGATTTTTTCCCGCAGTAGTGAATCCACTCATCTTCAATTTATAGATCGATGAAAGGCAACAATTATTGATCGATCATACCTGCTCTAATTCAGGTCATAGTTTGTGAAGTTCAGATTCCGATGATATCCGATAACATTAAGCTGTAGCAATTAGTTGCTTTTTTTTTCAGAGCTAAAGGGACGTCCTTGCAGCTCAAACGGGCTGATATCGACATGATATCGTGTAAAGTCAAATCACCAAAGCACATGCCATGCCAGCTACGCCAACCTCTAATTCCAAAAAGCAAATATTGATCGATATGATATTACTTTTGATGTTTGGAGGACCTGGTAGAAACAAAACGCACACTCCCAATAAATTAACATCGAATCATAAATTATTATAATATGTTGTTGGCCTGGCGGCTGTGGTTTCTTGGGGATGCTCCATTTCCAGAGCGAGTTCCAACCAACCTTCATTCCGACCGATTGGATAAGGATGTTCAAAATCACAAATCAGGGGCCCATCCGTGCCAAGTAGAAAGTGGAAGTCTAACATCTATAGATCTAAGTCACCATCTAAGTCAGCTATTTTTCAAATGTTGATTTTCCAATTTACTCGTTTCATGTTATAATAGTTCCTTCACTCATTCCAGCACGGGACTAAAGGCACCTGACTTTCCTAGCCATGGGTGAACGGGTGACCCAAACTCCTAGACTTTCAAAGTGTCCAGAAACGCTTTGTAATCACTCAAAGCCTTTTCCCCTTTAGACACCAAGCTCTTCACTCTCACCTCCTGCCAGATTCGAGAGAACAGGGTGGCAGGTGAAATCATAATCTGAATCTTGTTTGCTTGTGGCCAAGTTTCTTTTGATGGCATGTTTTTGAAGTATATATCCCAGAAATTGTAGATGATGGATAACTTGGAAGTCCTTTAGAAATGATTCTAAACACTGATCAAAAATGATTATCCTCGTAATCGTCAATGCCGGATTGCAAAGCATCCCGGGCGGCTTGTAGTTTCTGACGGTTCTCGTTCAAACTCTTCTTCATGAATCCCTGCAATTCTGTTGGCCTCGGCCAAGTGCCGACTGTTATGCTTAGAAAGTTTCAAAAAAGTTTGGCTCCCCGAAGTATAGATGTGCTATGATATTTACTGTAGTGTACTAAGCTTAAAGACAAAAGGCCAGTGGGCTGGGATGTCACGAAAAAAAACGGGTTACTAAAAAAAAGACTAATCAAGAAAGATATCGATATAATAGGGTAAGGACAATACCATGTCCTCCAAATGACTGAACACTAACTTACGTTTTGATCTGAGGTATGGACAAGGTGTTTGAACGGCCTTCTCTGGAACGTACATCGGCGATCTTGTTTGTCAAGGCTGTCGCAACCTGGCACAAGTGAAAGTGAGAGGGACAGGATAGCATGTGGGTGCTATGGCGTTCTCTATCTAACATTAAGCCAGGGAAACCTTCTTTGCACCGGCAACCTTCTCATTGTACTCCTTTTTTCTGTTCGCCTCTTCTTCGCGTTTCTTCCTGTCTTCTTCTTTCTTTTTCTCCTTTTCAGCTTTTTTTTCTTCCCTCTTTTTCTTTTCTTCCTCTGTTTCCTTTTTCTTTGGTTTCTTAGATTTCTTCTTCTTTTTGTTCTTCTCACCCTTTTTCTTCTCATCCTTTTTCTTGTCACTCTTTTTCTTGTCATCCTTTTTCTTCGAGCTCTCGCTACTTTCAGATTTCTTGTCTTGCTTTGACTCCTCATCCAGCGTTGGAACATACTAGTTAGTACTCATGAATCACCGGTTTGTCAAACAAGACTGAAGTATTACAGCATTCCTTTCATGAATCTGAAAAACTTAATTCCAACAATGGTGGTTAGTCCTCCGAATCACTTTGTGAAGAACTGGACCTCTTTTTCTTCTTGGTCTTCTTGTCACGTCGTTTTCGTTTTTTCCCCTGCCCCCGCTGCTGGTGGAATCACTGCTGTCGTCAGATCCATCAACAACTTTGAAGCTGTTGTCAAGCAAAGTTCCATCTTTCGTAATTTCACTTTCGGAGTCCCATACCAGATACAACTCCATTGCCTGTAGAGTTGGAAGGACAGGCAACGTACACAGGGGCATGTCGAAGAGTACATGGTATTATAAATGGTTGATATCCAATCTATTTCCTTCAAAAATATGGCTGCTCTAAGGATATTTGATATCGATCTATATATGCAGATTGTCACTCGGCTGATTACTGCAATCGAGTTGCTGGGTTGTCAGGGCAATCTGGATGGCACTTCACATGACTATCTCGGAGTTCAGGATCGTTTTTTTTGGCCGCCTTTATGGATTCTGCCACCTCCTTATCTTCATACTTGGCTACCAATTGCTTAAACGTCATCCAACGTCTAGCACCAATTTTTTCATGGGAATGTGTTTTCTTCAAACGGATTGCATAGGTGGACTTCTTCCAATTTTCATTGGCCCCCAGCCACTCATCCCAAAGGATCCCCAGAGTGTCAGAACCTGGCCAGAGCGGTTGGTTGATGTAGGCTCAAAACCCAGAATCCATAAATTGGAAAAATGATAAGAACAACCACTTGGGAAGTAAAGTGCTAGATCATTATAAACTGTTCAGATCTTTTCAAACTAGATCACTGGCTCACAAGGCAGGACTGATCCGCGCTTTGCGTACTTCTCTCTAATCTCTATAGGTGTCTTCGGACCTTGGTAGGAAAAACACATCCAATATAACACCTATAAGCTGGTTTATTCCTGAGATACGCTTGTTCAAACATCATGCAGTTCAACAAAAATTGTCAACATCGATCTGAGTATAAAGCTTGTCAGTGATCGATAAAACCTTCCCTTTCTTGCTTTGTATGCTTTGCGCAAACGCTCTTTCTCCAGTACGTCTTGTGTGTCTTTTCTGTTCAAGCTCTGCTCCACCGCCTTTGGATCTACCTTACTGCCTGGCATCTCTTTTTCTTTTGGCTTTCCTTTGTCTTTTGGCTTTTCTTTGTCTTTTGGCTTTTCTTTGTCTTTTGGCTTTTCTTTACTCTCAGTAGGTTTTGAAGGCTTGGTCTTGGCTCCTGCTGCTGATTTCTTTTTTGGCGATGGCATAGGCTTGGCTTTTGCTGCACCTTTTGCTGATGGTCTCTTTAGAACCTGCACCTTTGGTCCCTTTGGTTTTTTGGGAGTGGGATCGGGAGTTGGTTCAACCTCAACATCTTCTTCCAATTGTTCTTCCTCATCACCCTCCTCTGCCTGTTCATCCTCTTCTTCTAGTGAACCTCTGGGCTGAGAAGGCGGTATCTCTTTTGAAGATTTGCTGCTGCTCCCTGTGTTTCCTTCCTTCTCTTTACCCTCAGTCGTTTTCTTACTCTGATCATGTTTCTTGTCTACCTTTTCTGCTTTCGACTTGGCTGCAGTTGCTTTGGGTGCTTTCTGAGTACTGTCTTGATCTTCATCATCTATTTGTGTTGTCTTCCTACGGATCCTCTGACCTACTACTACTTTCACCGGCTCCTGAGCCTCAGCTTCTGCAGGGTGCGTAGGTCCTGCAAGAGTTTGTTTTTGCCAGAATTGTGTTTTCAAATCTGTTTGGGTATCAGGCCTTCACATGCATGTTAAGTTTTCATGATGTTCCCTTCAAAAAACCTGGAGCAACTTTGATCAACTTTGCCTGTGTCATTTTTCAGGGATATACATCATGCAAGATATATAGCTTAGTATGTATATTTAATCTATGATATCGATATGATATAACGTACGTAACTTAAATGATATAGTATGAAACAAATTCCTTTTTATATTTCCCACGGTCCTTGTGGCTGCTCGAGGACAGCATCTTTCCCATTGGACCTTGGAACACAGACAGCAGAAGGATCACTATTGCCACTTGAATTGAAACTTGCAAATTGGGCGATGGCCAGTTGGACATACTTTACATCGCTAATAAGGTGAGGGGACCAGGTAAAGGGAATCTGGATTGAGACCCCGAGTCAAATTTCAATAGATCGATTTAATAAATAATGATGCCATTTTGCAGGATGTTTGTGAACATTCTAGATAGAATTGAACCAAGACTGAGATGTGGACTCACTCTTCTTTGATTCATTTCCATGATTTCCATCATCACCCGCTGTGGGCTTTGGTTGCCGGGCCCTGGCCTTTGCCAGGTATTTGTTGGCCAATTCGGCCATCCTACTGGGTATCTAAAAGAGTACTAGATGGCCCATTGAAAAGATGACATAGCTTAATTGACAAAGATTTTGAATCGATCCATGCAATTCTAATGGGAATCTTTGCAAATATCGAATGGAATATGGACCCAATTCACCACCCAGGCTCTAGCAACAAATGCTGGATCCAAGAGAAATGGCGCCAGTTGAACTGACCTATTGCGGCTGTGGACACCCCCCAAAAAACCCACAATTTAAACTTAGTTTAGTTGAAAGTACAAATTGTGACTGTCAGGGGGGGGGGGGTGTCCACGGCCCCAATAGGTCTTTCCACGATCCCAATAGGTCTTTCCACGATCCTAATAGGTCTTTCCACGGTTTGTCCACGGTTTGTCCACGGTTTTTGGTTTTTCGTTTTTTTTTTTGTTTTCAACCGTTTTCTTTTGAAAAAAGATTTTAGAATATAGATTCCAATGTCCCCCAAACCTCTCTCAAACCTTTTTGTCAGACAGACTGGTTGGAATCTGAATTGGTTGGTGCCATGGAAATCACATGGCAACGAATGGCAGCCTAAAGTGCCTAAAGCATTAAATTAAAGATCACATGTTGGCATCTACTGTACTACTGGATGGTATCTACCAGCCTTTTGCTCATTGAGCAAGAAAGCTTTGATCTCTCCCAACCTGGCATCCTTCCAGTTGTGAGGCTGCTTTGCCTCACGGGGTTGCTAGTAGGAAAACAACTTATTTGATCCAAGATCCATTATCGGGAAAATCCTCAAATTAAAGTCTGACCCACTTTTACTGTGAACCACCGGAAAAAAATTGCCTGGTTCTTGAAGGGCATCTTCTCATACATCTCTCGACGAAGTTCACCATTGTGTTTTTTCTGAGCAAACTGGCAATGGAGAATTTACATGTAAACTGCGTTGATGAATGCCGAACGCTGGAATGGTTTCAGGCATACAGGTACACAGGTATATAGGCCGTATAATTAATTAAGAAAAGCATCCATGTGATTGCGGTGGAATCTGCAAACAGTGCGCCCAAACTGTGCAGTATAGGCAGCGCTCTTCTTCAAGTGTTTCGTGCCAACCCTTAGCCCCCCCATGGGATTTAACAGTTGCTTCAAATACTATAAAAATCAAAAGAGAAATCAAATTCCAATATGTGAAAACTAAGGTCAGTACACACGTAACTCGCCATCGGAACTCACATAGTATTTCACCATCTTTCGGGTATGTTTTTTGAAGGAGGCTCTCTTGGTCTTTGACATCTTCTTTCGTAACTTATTCATCCATTTCCTCAGCATGTAGATTTGACTCGGGGCGTTAATCAGGAATGGCTGGTCAACACCTTCAACACCGGGGCCACGACGCAGTGCCAAAGCCGCGGCTTGGCTTCAGGGCTTTGTGGCCAAAAGATCCCATGTAACTCAGATGGTGGGGTCAAATCTAGCTGGTATGAATTAAGGAATCATTTCAAATTTAAACCTCGAACAGCCAATACATGATCATGAATAAAATACTTGAATTCATGAACTAAGAATTGGACAAGTAGACCTCTTGCCACATTGGACCAAGCATAGCGGCTACGTGTTTTATGTAATCATAGTGTCGCATGAGGGATCCACCAGGTTGTTCAGTAAAGGTTGCCACACATCTCACTGCTAGCAGCAACAAGATCAGGGCCCAACGGCAAGTTAGCCTAAGTTGTGATTACAAAGTAAGAATTTGATGGACCGACGCTGTAAAAATTAAAAGAAACAAATCAATTCAAATTTCAAATTAAACTGAGCTTGGGAGCTGGTTTGATTTCTTCACATACTCCGATGTTGTATCACCCCAAATATCGTTCAGCTTTCGCTTATGGGTACCTGAATTTATATAGATCCATGGCCCACAAGGAGGGCCTCCGATGCCAAGCCCATCCTCCTTGATTCGGAGGGCCAAGGACACTGCTCGAATGAGTCCATGCCTCGCAAGGAGTTTTTTGGTAATGATTTGGAAACATTTGATATATAAGCCCCAAGCTTTGATTTGAACTGGACCATTTTGATGCAATTTTTGGAAGACCAATCAAGAATCAATAGGCCTATTTTCAAACCCAGTTTGGCTCCCACCAATCTTTGTTTTTCAGTTCTATTGCAGCTGGGTCAAGCGTGTTACATGATCTAAAGTTGTAAGATCGGGGATCTGGGGGCCACACGTAGTCAAGAGATCATCTGTCGGGTTGTTCAAGATCTCGAACTGACCCCTTAGCCGAGTCAAGACCCACAAATATGGACACAATCCTGCACCACATGGAGGTGCCCCGGAACTGTTCGAATTCCAATTAAATTTAAAGATTGTTTTCGGGCACCAGGATTTTTTCCACAAACAGTACAGGGAGTGATGGGTTCAAAAAACCAACCAAGTGAGGCAAGTATGACCAACGAAGGCAATCACTTGTAGAATCTTTATAATTTAGATGTTTTTGGTTCACTGATATCACGTGCAAAAGCCTCCAGGCCCTCCACATCCAATCCCCACATTCCAAGGTGACTGGGGGCCCAGACGCTTTCAAATCGATGGATCCTTATCAGAATGGAAAATCAGACACGTGGACACGGGCAATTTGGAGGAGGATGGCATTTTTTGCCTTAAGGTGGTAATAACTTAGGAGGATGGTTTGAATATTTTACAGGCATGCCTATCAACTTACAACATACACCGAAATTGATTGAGGCATTGGCTGAAAGCTTTGTGGCAAGCTCCTGCTCCAGCAAAATAGTCCACCATCTCCAAATCCTAATTCCGCCGTGATGCAGGAGGGATGTGTATAATCAAATTTGAAACTAAAATCCTAGAATTATAAATATATATATATCGATGTTTATCATGTTTATGAATGATGACAAACACAAATCGATACTTTAAATTTGATTGCGCTATATTTTTTGCAAGCTAGGTAGCTTGTGTTTTTGGGTGCCCAAACCCGCGCAGCTCCAGCACAATTTTGTGCGCAATAGTCCGCCAAATGCAACCTGGGTTGGTAGATAGCAAGTTGTGAGCCCTAATGGAACTTTAGCATGCATATATTACATCGAATCCGTACCACAGCAACAGCCACTGGTTCCTGGAACCGGAAATGGATACTATATCAAAAACATGTTGTTCGAATAATATCTTATAAAGTATCATCATCAAATCCCAGGCACAGTACCAGTGGTGCCCCCATGTTAAGAAGCAAAAGCGCGGACGATCTCGAAAGAGCTAGGGGGCTATATTGCCACTTTGGACTACGTACCATAGCTTTAAAGCTTTTACGGTAGGCCAGGCCTGTCCCTACCTCTACCAAGCAATACAAACTTATGAGCCAGGCAATGCAACAAATCTATGCAAGGTTCTGTTCACCGACACTTGACATGTTAATTGCTTTCAAAGCGATGACTGCGTACTGAAAAGGGTCAGATGTAAAAAATTTTTCCTTGAGGCACCGAGGGTTGGTCAAGAAGAGAGATTGTCATCAATCTCACTTATAAGAGCGCTAGAGTATCAATCATACCCCACCCCGAACTTTGTTGGAACATGCCACTTCGAGCATGTTGAAAAGGTTCCCCATATAGCAGCTAGCTGGATCAGAACCAAAGCCAAGATAGAGTCGAACATTTGAGTGAGTCTACTTTACAAATGTTTCATGATAGATATCATGCAAAATAACTTCTAGATTATTAATATTTATATGCCTTTGTTCATCCAAGCTAGCTGATCCCAACAAGAATGCACCTGTGTGCATGTAATGAGAAAACACATCAGCACTCTCAGCAGACATCTCGCGGGGCACACGGATCCCAACCGCCTGCCAGCTTCGCCAATCTCCACCTAGGATGGGTGAGCAGCAGGATGTGTTTTGAAACTTTTCTCTTGGCAGCAAGTGGGATGGGGCGGAGATCATTGAATGGTTCAGTTGAATGTAACATGCAAAATGCCCAATTTAGCATCAAAACCATATCTATCAGGATGAGATCAATCAATTTCAAGATGGATAGACTATTTGGATTCATCTTGGGAAACTTGATACATTAACTCATTCAACACTTGGGCCCTGACGAGTTGCTGGCCCCACCATTTGTTGCCCAAAAGATTGAAACGCCATTCTTCTTGTTCACCTAGTATGGGGCCAGTGTGTACGTGTGCATGATAATATATATCGTCGTTGTCGATCTAAATAATAAAACAAATAAAAAACAATCAAAAATATGCGGGGTTTTCTAAGAGCTCTATCTCGAGAAAGTAGCCGAAATTGTATTATTTCGTTTAGTCAAGTTTAGTCACTACCATCCCCCTGGGGCCTTCAGTTTCACACCTTCCACGGCATTGATGTGTGCAACTGTGTCAGGATCAGGCTTGTTCACATAGAAGCCACACGTCGACAGCCTTGGATTCTAGGCCCCGTAATCTAAAAACCGATATAGCAGTGATGAAGTGGTCTATCGAATCCAGAAGGTCTTTGGGCATTTTCCACACCAAGTCCCTATTGAGGATTACAGGTTTAAATTCAAAGATGCGTCATCAAATTCTTTAGATTCTAATTTGCCACCCGTAAGCCGACAGCTGGGGCACCAACAGGACCCCAATGGGTGAGGGATCGTCAACAGCAGCTTTTCCAGAACAGTTCACCGTGAAAGACCTCATCAATTGTGGCATTTCTTTCGAATTTCAGTCCTATATGAGATTTTAGATTATCTCTTGGAACTTCTTTGGTCAAGGTAGATTCAACATGACCCAAATTTCAAGAAGTACCATCGCCATTTTGATCACTTATTAACGCACAAATTTTCAAAGTGGAGAAACTCATTATGGTGGGTTGATCTTGAAATGGTTCTTGATGCATGATTTCCTACCCCACTGAAACCAACCAAGGACCCAACTTGGCTGCAAATCCTGGAGGAACACTCAAGGACGGATCGTTCAAGTCTTGCACGATTTTCAGGGCAGCAGCCTGACGCAATCAAGAGTCAACATGAATATTGTATTAATTCATTAGGATTTATAAATGTTTCAATGGTATTGCAACCTGGCCTCCTTATCAGGCATCTTCTGATCACTAGTACTAGTGGTAGCACCTTCCTTTGACGTGGAATCCTTGTCAGGCTTTTCTCCTTTCCTTTTCTTCTCACTTGCCTGGACCTGCACCTCAACTTTAGGCTGTTCCTGGTCTGACTTCCTTTGACGCTTTCGCTTTGGTTCCGGAACATCTTTGGTTTCTTTCGGTACGTTTTGTTGATTGATATTCTGGTTTTCCTTTTCCTCTCCTGGCTTATCATCTCTATTTCCACGCCTACCCCGCCCTCTTCCCCGGCCCTTGCCACGACCCCTGCCACGGCCCCTGCCATTTCTGGCACGCTCATCCTCTTCACTTTGTCCATCTTTGTGTTCCCGATCAGGATCCTCATCGCACATGTCAACTGCTTGAACAGTATTACCATTCGATTTCTTGATGCTCTTCCTTGCCAATCTTTGTGCCTGCCAAAAAAAAAGATCGATCATGATGAAATGGAATTTATTCTCCCACAACATCGATACAAAAACAGGGGGCCTCCATAACATCATCATCATTCTTTGCTTCTTTACCCAACTCTGCACACAGTCTTTCAGCCTCTTCCTCCAAAGCAGTATCCATCGCAGGAATCTCGGCAACGGCGTCCTGGCAATAAGGTTGAGACAAAAATAGGATTCAGAACCTATCCTAGTATCACAAGCAGCCTTTCCTCCGAAATTTGTTTTAGAAATTCGAAAACTATCAGTCCTTCTTACGTGCTTTTTTCTTCTTGTCATCTTCACTTTCGATTTCACTACCTCCTTCAATGTCCTTTGGGGGGACCTTTTCCTCTTTAGATTCTTGAGGCGGGGAATATGGCGGTGTACCACGTTCATAAAGCTTCCACTGAGAATTTTCTGTCAAATCAAGCGGTAAGGTTTCAGCTTGGGTAGGGTCGATGATTGAATTCTTTGGTAAAGGTGGTTCTTCTTCTTCTTCTTCCATATCAGTGTCCCAGCCTAAACCAATCCCCGAGCAGTGCAGCAACTGATCCATTTCATCAAACCCTTCATCGTCAACTTCAACCATTGAGCACGGCTCAAGCAGCTCTACTTCCTCTGCCACCCCTTCCTCACCTTCATGTTTTTCCCTTACTTGATTTTGAATTTCTAAAGCTTCGTCAGAGTTGTCATGTCCATAAACTTCAAGTTCAGTAGGGGCCGTGGAAGTGGAAGATGATGAAGAGAGTCTAGAGCTTCCCTGGCAGCTTAGGGTGATAATTCCAAGCAATGCCGAATCAAAAAAATGAGGAACAAACAGAAGCAAACAAATAGATGATAATAGATGTAGCAGGCCTTTTCCATCTTACCATCATGGGACACCTTGCCCAGCTCCACGTGGCTTGCAGACCCTCCTCCCATTAGGTCCAAGTAGCCCAGCTTCCTGCCAATTTTTATTGATGGAATCCAAAAAGATTGTCAACATATTTTTTAGTGATCAGTGATGACTTCCCCTTGGCAGGACCACCGGTGCCTCAAGCTGCACCTTCACAATGGTTTTGAGGGCGCTCAACTTCTCATGCTGTGACCTGGCGTGGCGCTGAGTGACACGAGGCCCAAGAAAATTTTAAAACTGAGACCCTACGCTACCACGATTTGAACATATTTGAACGTACTACAGCAAGCAAATTCCAGCCTGCATTTTTGGGATTTGTTGAATCTTCGCATCACGTAGGCAGCTAAACCTCGATGTATGAATCCTTCTGTTTGGGCCCATGCCTCCCAAGCAGAAGATATATAAATCGATTGTCGAATCAAGATTCCAACCATTTATCAAAAAAATCCAGTGAACATATATAAGCCTGGTGCTCAAAGTCCTCCCTGAAGTGTGGATTTAGCAAGTGCTTCTCGCTGGCATAGGTAAGCGCCGCCTGCCAGGATGTTGAAGAGTTGTAGGTGAATCATTCCAATTTTTCTTGGGTGAAAAACATGAAATACTATACAACCCCCCCGCAAAATTTCAATGTATGGGTGAATTATTCCAATCAAAATCCCAAAATTGGAACATGTCTTGGGCCTCAAGTTCCAATTTAAATGGCAAGTTTGCAGCGAAGCTAGCTAAAAAGCTAGCCACCAGCGGGAAGTTCACGTCGTGCTGCACCTGACCACCAAGAGAAAGTTTCCCCGGAGACCCCAAACATCCATTTCAAAACGATTTTTGGGATCGATCTGAAGAAGTTGTTTTGTAACGGTTGACTTCGATCCTCTAAGCCAAGCAAGTATTATGAAATAAACAAATATTATAGACTTTAGACCCACGACCTGTCCCAGGGTGTAGCCTCTGACTCTCCAATTTGTAGGATGGGAGATCGGGTATCCTCCTTTGAAGTCTTTTTCCGCTTCTGCATCTTTGGGAGCAGGTGGACAAAGGTAAATTTGGGTACCTTAGGGCAAATCATAGCGATCGATCTATCAACATCCAAATATTATTATACGTACGTGTCAGTTTATTCTAATATTTGCTGTCTAGGTGCCCTGGGATCTTTAGCCTTTAACCCAGCCAGTGCCCTGATTTCATCCCTCCGGTTTTCCACAAACTTCGGGTCACTCAAGATCAGGTCGTCGTAGAAGGCCTAACATTGGGCAGAGATTTTTCTAGAATAGATCATGAATAATGAACTTCCCAACTAGTCTTTCGCCATGTTGTCCCTGGCCTTCAACTCCTCCACTACTTCGTCCCTAATCCTAACTGGCATGGTCGCTGGACGCTATGCTCAGTCTTTTGAAGGATGGTGCAGGATGGCATCCCAAAACGTTGTGATGTTCAGTCTTCTTAAGGATGGCATTCCCCAAAAATGGATGAAAAGTATCGATATCATGAATCTTTCTTGAAATGCAAACGCTGTAATGACATCTAAATTTGGCTTTTGGTGGGCAAAAATGCTTGGAGCCAATGTCCATCGGGCCAGCATAAAATAGTATGTTGGACCAGTGACTGAAAAAGTCAAAAAAAATGAGCAGGGCAGGGCCGGGCAGGGTGGCACCTTCCAACGTCGAGCGCATATGTAGGGACAAGTCTTCATATTCCGCAAAGTGTGCTGCCAATGCAGCTTGCATGGCTCACACATAGTAGACAGAAACGTTGTTTTATCATGTTTTTTTTGTTTCAAACTGGGATGGATCAAATATCTATTTTGATCATTGGGTGCTTTGAATTTGGTTTTGAAGATCAGCAAGAGATGATTGAATCAGATAAGAATATCTTCCACTGATACTTCCAGCATCCTTTGAACCACCTGCAGGAGAGTCACTCCCCAATAGGTCCTGAAAATCCTCAATAGGACCCAGGCGTGGAAACTACCCAAAGACCTATTCTGGATAGGTCCTGGACGCACAGGGAATAAGTATTTCCCAAAAGCTGAGTGGAGGGTAAACTCTGTGACCGAACGGTCGACAAACGCAGTTGACCGTACGAATGAGGGTATATACTTGGCCCCCTCTGTGTGGCATGGCCACTCTGAGTGGCCGAAGGGTCGACAAGAGAAACAGTTGACCGCACGATTGAGCGTATACAAATGGTTGGTATACTGCATGGTTGTAGGAAAGCATTCATGGTTTGTAGAAAAGCCAACCCTCCAATTCTAGGGGTTCAGTCCACAGACCACAAATGGCATGGCCACTCAAAGTGACCATGCCATAGGGGGGTAAAACAAATAGGGGCTGGCGCTCCCCACCCCAAAAACATCACAAATGGCATGGTCAGTAAGGGTTTCCGTACCATTTTGGGTTTGTGACTTCAACCCCTGAAATTGCAGGGCTGGGCCATCAAAAGAGATATGATTTGCGAATGCAGTTCTTTGAATGTGTTTGTGTAGCATCACCATTGCTAATGTGGACCTTCATCAATCATAAAAGATATGATTTGCTGCGGTGATCCTGCAATTGTGGCAGGCAATGATTGCATGCATGGAGTCCATATTTTTGGTGGCACACATGGGGCCTTTATGCACATGTTTAGCGAGAGGCTACCAATAAAGATGCGAAGTGGGAGGCAAAATCTAGTTTAGATTCTGTGATGGTCACAATATTTGTTGGAAATAGCATGAAGTACCCATGTCAAATTTGAGAATCAAAAAACATCAAAGGACATCCTTGTAATCTACATTACTGTTTATGCGCTCTCAGTTGCGCGCTCGGGGAGATCTATATGTTAGCTTTGTATGCGCAGGTTGTATTCTACATTATTTTTACGCGCTCTCAGTTGCACGCTCGTGGAAATTTATATTATCTTTATGTGCTCCCACGAAGAATCCTGGAAGCAAAAATCTTAGAAACAAACATGTCTGGAACACCAAATCCTGGAAACAAACATGTCAGAGTGGCAAGCCAGACTCTGGTGTGCACCTTTCAGCGCAATCCCCTTTTTCAGGAGGTTTTAGTCTATCAATGTTGAAAGATTCCACTGGGCAAGTTCTATCATTGGAAAAATTTTGGTGCCCTTGAGATTGTACCCTTAGTAATCAACCCCGTGCACACCTTATATAGGCGGAATTTGTTGGGTATATACCTTTTTAAAGGGCACCTTGGGTTAAACAGATAGAGTACTATCCCATTCGTGCCAGCATTTTCCCTATGATGATAGCACCTTTCATTGCAACGGATTCCAACCCAAATCTGAAGCCCTAAATAAGATGAGGTGAGCCAGGCTGCGGTGAAGGGTTCATTGGTACTACCCTTTGTGGGGTGGCTCCCAAGAAAAATTTTTCACCTTGTTTTTGGGTGGTTATGGATTCCTGAAATAACTTGCCCAGGATTTTTTCACATGCCAGAGTTGGTCATCCAGACTCTGGTATGCACCTTTCGGTGCAATCATCCTTTTCAGGAGGCTTTATGGCATGACATGCATTTGTTTGTACGCCACCCCTAAAAATCATCCCATTGTTTTTTTGCCCATCGTTTTTTATCACCCATTATTCTTATGGGTAAGGAAAAAACGATGGGAAAAAAACAGTGGTTCTTTCTCATCCATCCTCTCCCCCTTCTTCCACACTTTCCCTGCCCTTTTCTTACTTTGACATTTGAAAACGTTGAAAGGGATTGAAAACACTGAATACCATGGAGGTGTTTTTTTTGGGGGAGGTTGTTTTGTTGGAGCGAGTGCCAGCTCGCAGGAGCTCGTGTCATTGCGACAGATATTTGCTCGGGCCCCTTGGAACTGGCCCGGCAAAAGGCGGAAGAAGTGCTGTCTGCAGAAGAACAAAGCCGAAACTCGGCGAATTCAAGTCAAAACTCTGTCAGGTCTAACGGTTTTGCGGTCATTACATCAGTTTTTGCCGTTGGCCTGAGGCTTGGAATTCCGCTTGGGTGATGGCTTTTCTCCTTTCAGGGAAGATGAGTTGCAGGTGGCATGTTTGGTTGGCCTACCTGCAGGCAATGAACCCAAAAACAGAACAACAGACACAGGACACACGCACACACAGAAACACACGCATTGACATGTGTATATGATATAGTATATAGTATATTTTTGCATTTATTAGTCGTTAATTGCACGTCTTAGTATACAAGCAGCACAAACTAGATGATCAGTGAGCTGCACCAGGGCACTTTGGGACATTTTCTGTGAAAACGTATTTTTTTCAATTTCTTTCCGGAACAAGAAAAGTTCAAGGTGTCCCCAGTCTCCAGGAGTTTTTTGTATGATATATGATATGTATCTATAGATATTTTTTTATATATATGTATGTACATATGAATTATTTACATACATATATCTCCCATCATTTGTGGCGGTGACCGGGGCGTGTACATATTTGAACAGTCCTGAAATGTTGAACTGAAACGCGTTCCAATTCTTTTGACTTGTAGTGAATCAATAGATGTCCATGTGCAGAATCACGCACACAGAATCGAGCAACATTTCACGTGCATCTACCCCCTAAACCATTGGATTCCCTGAAACATGTAAAATACATGGGTAAAAATTGGCTGATGTAAACTACATGGGTAAAAACTTGTGTTGTTACCCCACCACATCCACCCCAAGCCTTAGTAGATCACAGGTCTTTTGCTGAAACTTTTGCCTACGACCCCTTTGTCGGTGCGACGTTTGGTGTTGCAGCCGACATGTCCCACCGGAGTGGAGGTACACTTAGCTCGGATGGACGATGATTGGACCTCAGGTTTGATATATCCGGAAGGTTCTGTGAAAGGATCTACGCGCAGGTTTTCCTGTCAAGTTTTTTCTAGGATTGTTCTAGCCCTTTGTTTATTATTTGATTCGATTTGTTGGATAACCCTTCAGGATTCTAATTTGTCATTTTGTATGATGTTCTGTTATTGTTTTGTTCGTTTAGTTCAATCATTCAATGATTGACGTCGATTGTGTTGCTCTAATCTTGATGTGTTTCAAAGATTTTCTGTGATTCAGACGTGAAAGTTCGCGTGAAACAATTCCAATCACACATAGCAACGGGTTTGAAAATCAAAGTTGAAAAACTTCTCTTTTCTCGTCATTACATGTCATTTCCATGGTATTTGAGCAGCGTTCACTTGTGTCATAGAGTCGTACAGTTGCAGGCCATGATGGCGTTGCGCTGCTGGCTGCGCGAGAGACACTGGCACTTGATTGAGCATATCAGCCTTGAACGAGGTGGTTACTCCTCAAAGAAGGGTTGAAAGGCAATGGTTTCACCCCCTCATAGTCATACACAATCATACTAATCGAAGGATTGGCACCTAAATTAAAAATTCGTTTATTTTCTGGTGGTCGAAAGCCAAAATCTTTGACACGGACAGCAACCCTTTTTTTCCATTCTCCTTCCAGACATTGTTTCTCCAAGTTTTTGGGGAAAAATCAACGTGTGACATTTCAGAGATCTATTGATTTGGGACGCATCTGGCCTGAGTTGAGCCAGGGTAGGCCCTCAAGGTAAAATGACTTGGAAGTTTCAAGTTTCTGAATCATTCCGCAGATCTTCAAATCTACCCAGATTACCCCATCTCTGATTCGTTGATGCAGGTGGTGTTTGCCTTACTTTGGTGGCAGATGTTGAGAGGCCACATAACCATTCAGACCATTCAGACCATTCATCAAGTCACGAGGCGGCAAACTCCAACAGCTCAGAATTCATGGTGATTAGATGTGATTAGTACCAACAGACACCAAAATTGCTTAGTACATTGTCTAGTGCAGAAGCCATGAATATCGGTGAATACAATTAATTGATTACATTGTTCAAACGTATTTCATATTATAGAGACAGAGTCATAGGATGTATTGGTATGTCCGAGTTTCAGGTTCCAAGAAGCCATGATCTATATATTTAGAAGTGGTTTGCCTCAAGAATTCACACTCAGGACCTCAACCAGAATACCTATCTCAAAGCTTTGAGGCCAAGACATTCGCAGCAACGAGCAGGCGCAACTCTTGCCATGGACTGTGCGGGAGCATGTGCACCAACAGTTGCTCAAAGGCATTGAGGACAGTCGGGATGATCATCAGAGTCATGGACTCATAATGGACTCATTGGACCAAAGGTGACGAATTGAAGACTTCATTGATGTATTCGACATGACTACGACCAACGATTTGGTAAAGGAAGGGGAGCAAGAAAAGGAAAATCCCAAGCTTGAGAGTATTTGAATAATTTGGAAATGGGCTTTTGACTTTCGTGAAGTGCTGAGCCATGCGGATGTTGTGGGGAATGCCTTCGTATGGTCACAAATTCCTTTGTGACACTCTCTCCAGCAGAGGATGATGAGACGCACGCATATGCGGAGCTGCTCCAAGAGAAGCTTGATTAAAATTGAGGTGTAGTTTGATTTGCAGCTTATCAGCGAATCCAAAAAGTAGCATTTGGATGCATTTAGCATCCTATGGCTGCCTGTGGGTGGTTCCCAAATACTGAGTTTGCAGGATGATTTACGATTTCAGCGGAATGCTTCCATGTATACCACTGGCATGTATGACATGTCTCTATCATGTCTCCAATTCAGAATGCAAACATGAGGTATTTGGAGCGGATGTCCACATCTCATCGAGTGGAATGGATAGCGCAAGTATCTTGGACCCGCAGTGATCTGTGAATTGTCACTGAAATTCATTTCACCTGGTTTTCTACCATTTCTCCGACGTCGTCAGTTCCACCATGTCATTGTGAGGTGCTGGAAGAAGAACTCGAAATCTTCAAGAAGCTTGAGACTGAAGGGAAGCCCTTGTAGTTCCCGGCAGGATCGATGGTCTGAAGTGATTATCCTGAGACATCAGGGATGCCTGCGTTTCCTTTGGGGGAATGATTGGGAAACTAACTGATCCCTTCTACACAGTCTGTAGTCGAGAAAAGGTTTCAAAGACAGCTTCGGTGGTTGTTTTCGGACAACCGCCGTTTTTGTTGCTTGAAAGCCTTCAAAAGGTGGCTGGGACAGCTCTGCTAACGCGACTTCCTGGTCGTATTGTGCCCATGACTAGAGGACGAGGGAGAAGATGCCGAAGCCTCCATTTCAAGGAGACCGGACTTGAGTAGCGAGGCTTGAAAGACAGCTGACATTGTATAGGCATGTATAGGCCACAGGCCACAGGGTTTGAATGGGTTTGACATGTTTCGACCACTTGTACATACAAAGTGCTTTTGGAGATTTGATGGAGCTGTGCTCGGTGCGCTAAGAAAATCAAGCGACATTGCATCACGTGTTGCGAAGTTAGGTACCCCGAGTCCAGCTTAAGGCTGAAACGCGCTTGTGTGGCTTGTTGGTAAGGTTGCCATCACCACCACGCAGAATTCAGGGTTCTGTACGTCAAACACCCGGCAGTTTATTAAAGAGATGTCACGGTATTGCCTCGCATGCTTGTAAGATCGCTTTTGTTCTTCTGTGTCAGTTTGACATGTCCATCAGCAGGCCCTGTTTGGGTTTAAGGTTGTGTTTGCATTTCAGTCGGGGCCTTGTTGGAGGCCGTGTCACGTTGTTTTACCAAAAGACTCCCTCTGTCGAGGTGTGCCGTGCCATTTGTCACGGACTTGCAGCCAAGGATACGCATTTGCATCACCATGATCTCCGGCTTCCACCGGGTGATGTGCCAAACTCGGATCTGATGACAGTTGGGATGTCCCATGTTTGATGCGTCCGCCCTCGCAGAAGGAAAACCAAGAACGGAGGTCATGTTCACATGTTGAGGAGAAAGCAACGGGTACATGCATCAATCAGATTGAAGTGCAACTGACTGGTTGCCGAGATCCTTATCCACTGCGGCGACGTGCTCCTGGAAAGTAGAGGCCTTGAGGCAAGAATTTGAATGTTTTGCATATGGCAATGTAATTATATGTTTTAAGACTTTAAGATGTTTCATGTTTTTTGGAAGTCTTATTGATGTCATTTCATTTGACATAATGCAAGGTACACAAAGTAGTGTAGGACAATGTAGCACAGTATCTCAACATATCTCAACATCATTGGACCATGTTACTATTATAGATGGCCCTACTGTAGATTTTTCAAAGCTACGCCGAACCTGTTCCGCCACATTGGGATTCCAGGTTATTGCAACCTCAATTTGGGCTGAATACAGCCCAATGCCATCGTAAAGGGTGTATTGGTGATTGTTACCAAGCAGTAGCCTCCATTGTGAAGTTTTGTCACAGGGTGTTTCAATCTCCGAGTTTTCCATTAGGAAATCAAATCATCTGATACTCTAGGCCAATTTCCAGAGGAGTTCATGCAAAGTGGCCTCCCAGCTCATAGGGATTCTGACGTGGACCCCTTGACATAGCCAGAGTTGAACCCCGAAACTCCCCAAAAAATTATCCAAAGCACCATCTTTAGGTAAAGGTGTAATTTCTAGATGCCCCCCCCCAAAG
The DNA here is from genome assembly GCA_000507305.1 of Breviolum minutum Mf 1.05b.01. NCBI lineage: Eukaryota > Dinophyceae > Suessiales > Symbiodiniaceae > Breviolum > Breviolum minutum. The sequence goes on from DF240757.1 coordinate 76,930, forward strand.
TCCAACACAAAAGGTCGGAAATTTGCCCAGAAAAAAAAGAATTAAAAAGTTGGTTTCAAATCTGAAAAACATAGGATTGCATCAAATAAAGCTAGGCCACTTCAACGGCCACTTCCGTTGCCCTTATTGTTGATGCCAGGCCCAAGACCTGCAGGAATTGCGTGGCTTTCACCAGTGGTTGCAGCAGCAGCCGCCAGGGAGCCTGAAGGGATATGTTTGAATTATACTGAACTCGGACTGAACTCGCAAGAGTGGAGAAATCGCAATCAGGCACAAGCACAAGTTGTTGGTGGCAGGCAATCACGCGGGGCATCCTAGACTTTTCCTGTTGTCGGCCCACTGGGAGCCAACACGACAGCTTGCTGATCCAGAAAGGCATGAACACATGTTGGGTGACAAGGATGGTGCCCTGAAAGAGCTGAAAGTAGAAGGCGTGCGGCAGGTATTGCCAAAGTGCACATATTTGCAGGACGGAATGATTTTTTTCATGTGTTTTGCCTTCAGGATGTGGTTTGTTGCATTCAATTCTCCATTGATTTTTTAACAAAACTCTGATCATTCCAGGATGAATCCATGGAAGTGGAAGGTTGCGGACCTCAGTGTTTGGAACGAAGTCATATTAGATCGCTTGGTTTTTGGTTCTATTTTCTAAGCCTGACCAGAAACTTACTGAATTTTAATTTAGATGTGAAGCTGTTTGCAAGTTTGCTAGTTGTTTTTTTGAATTTGAACAGGGCAGCGTCACTGAGCATACTGAGTCACTAAACAAACCTCATGTTGTTTTGAAACATTTGAACTATTACTGCTTGTACTAGTTTGGACGGTTTTCACTCTTCCGGACAGATTTTTGCTGAACTGTTTGCCTTGGGCTTGTGCTACCATTGGGAAACCCAACAAAAGCAGAGGTTTGAAGCTCCACGCTTCGTGGGGAAGCCGATGGGTCGACATGCTGAATGTGTTTGAAGCATGTCACGAGTCACAAGCAATATCGAAGAGAATGAAACAGAAAATTGATTATAGCTATATATATATATAGAGAGAGATTATGTGTTGACTTCTTAACTTTTTTGGTGCTGTATTTTTCTCGACATTTTGAGAAGTTGACGAAAGCAATCAAAACAACCCTTTGGCTAACCTTGGCAGAAAACTTGCCACCTTACATCTTACACCTTGCTTGGTATCAGCCAATAGCTGCAGGCCATTATCGACAGGGCAAAGTCCCAACTCTGCGTTTCAGACTCTCGACATATTGGAGTGGAAACATGCGTCTTTTTTCTGATGTATACAGTTGAAAAAGAAGTATAGTTATGTTTAATGAACCCGTGCACTTGCATGAATCCTTTTCAAGTAGACTGAGGAATAGCGTCAGTAGGAGGGAAAGTAGAATGCGGATGAATGTGGTGTGTTTTCTTTTACATTGATATATAGTATATTATGTTTGTTTTTGCCAGATATCAGCTCAGGAGTCAAGGAGGCTATGATGAGCTTGCTGCATGCCAAGCGATTCCAGCAGGTCATACACACAGCATGTTGATGTTTCCCTGCAAGTTTCCTGACACGGAGAAGTACCTTCATGGTTTCTGTTTCGAAACCCACATTGAACACTTTTCGATCTTTGCGTGTTACCTCGGACATACCACTGAAAGTCAGTTGTTTGGCTCGCACAGTTCAAAGAAAATCGGAGTGTAACCATGCAGTTGTTTCTTTTCTCAGCCTGTGAACTTATGAACTGAACTTGACAAATATATACAAATTATATCAAATTATATCAGCAGAATGCCTTCAGTACATTAATTGCCGGGCAAATACGCGCAGCACATTCCTTTTCACCGGACCTGCACCCCATGCTATGCAGGTCTTGATTTGCTAATCACCCATGGCCCTGGAGGGCATGGGTCTTTGGGCCGTGCAAGCGCCGTCCTTGCGGAGCCACGGGGGAATGCGGTCAGCGCTGAAAATCTGTGTCGAAGCTGGAAATCGCCATTGAAATGACCTTCCCAGGAGCGCATCGCTGCGGTGAAACCACGCATTCACCTTTTTGGGCACTACCACTTGGGCACCTGGCTTGGAATGATTCGTGTAGGAGTTACAATGTGAGGTCACAACATCAGTTACAATAGCATTTCTTTAGGAATGCAATTTCAATGAGGAAAAGGTGACCAGCCATTGGTGGTGGCGATTCAGATTGAAATGATAGAATCATAATTTGAATTGGCAGGTGTTGCACATACTCATGACAATGATACTGAACTGCTGCACGAGATGAACTGAAGTGCTGTACCATATCAACCAAAAAGATCCAAAAAGAGCATTTACTCAGAATGTGAGGACTGACTGCAAAGCTAGTCAGTCCAGTAAAGATCTCTCCAAATCACAGAATGAATGATTTGCAAGACAAACAAGTTGGTGTACTTGTGCATGCCCTAGTTTTGAATCTATAATGTTGGTGCCACGGATTAAAGAATACTAAAAACATTTGCTGTTCATGCAAGTTCATGACTGTAGTCCCAACGACGGATACCAGGCTATGGCATTCGCCAGACAGAGTCGACGGAGGTGCTGCGAAGAATGGCTGATGACGGCTGTTGCAAAATGGGAGGTAGATAATTACTGTATATGAATGACTTGCATGGTGTCACTGATATTTGACATGCTGATACACACATGGCTCAAGGCTCAAACATCGCATCCGTGCACGGTAAAGACTCTTAGATCTTCATTGGGCTGCAATTTGGCAGTTGTCTAGATTCTTGATCTTCCGGTCCCTCATGACGTGCATCGCGAAGGAGAACAACACGTTGCTCCAATCAACTCAAAAGCAGAAGGATCACAACATAGTGCTTAGAGCCAAGTTCTTGAAGGCTTTCCTGGAACGGCATGGCTTTGTTAATGAACGAAGCCCTCGTGAATTGGGAAGTCCACGTAGTCCACGTGAAGCTGGCACTGCCCTTCGGATGCAATGCATGTATCCTATCCATGTGGCAGCTCAGATGGCTGATGTTACCATTTTGAGGATTCTGCTAGATATGGGTGAGGATCCACAAACTGGAGCTTTTGATGGTCGTACAGCTCTCGACATTGCAAAGGAATCAGATCGAGATGGTTCACATCGTCGTGTTGTACAGCTGTTGGCAGACAAGCAACAAGTGAAATCCATTGCCTTGTAACCGTTGAGTCCATTGAGCTCAACAGGTGTAAAATGGCAATGGTTCAACCGAAAAGGAAACCAGCGCCACTCAGCTGTGCAACACATGATCGAAAATGATTGATGAGTTGATGGTCAGCAACACCACAGAATACGGAGTTGTTTCACCATGCAGTAGATAGAGGCTCACCAAAAGTGGTTTGCAATGCTCCACCAGCGGTGATTTTCCCACTGCGGAAGGCAGAAAGCTGAATTAAATTTCCAAGTTCTTTCCTTTTCATTTCCTTTTCTACATCAGAAAGGGATTTTCCCACTGCAGCAAGGGCAGCAGTTTACTTCTTTTGCCATTAGTTTGCTATTGGGACAGTTGACATTTCTTACCACAAAACCTGCGTTACAACGTTAAAAAAAAAACACAAGACAATGTAATTTGCCTGTGTCATGTGAATGTTAAAATGTGTTTTCAGTCAAATATAGTTTTAAAAAAATGTAAAAAAGATAAAGGTGTTCTTGGATCAGAAGAAACATGGACGCCTAGAAGAATCTAGAGCGTGGTCGTGCAGCATGATGTAAATGACAGAACCCACTTTAAAGATTCCCCAGCAATCAACTTGGCAGCCACACCTTAAACTACGTTGGCATTTTCTGATAGGTGCTGTTTGTCAATGCGTCTCATCCTCAGCATCATAGACTTGAGCAGCTCTCCCGTGTATATGCCTCAGTGTTGCCAAGGTCATCCGCAGATGCGCTGTTTGCTGTGACGCATCCACCCATTGTTTTAGATGTCCAGCCGCAAAGTGCAGAAGGCAAAAGTATGCAAAATTGTTGTTTGATGGTGTTTCTAGATTGGTATTTGGTATTTTGAATGGAATTCCATTTTGTTTGTTGTGTTTTGGCGAGTTTTCAAGTTTCCCAAGACGAATTGGGGTTGACGCACTGGACAACAGATCTGCAGATCAGGCTTATTCCCTGGCAAGGTTTTTGCCTACGTGATTGTTTGCTGCCACGAGCTTCAAAGTAGAAACTCTACTCTACCTCAGAAACAAATCGCTCATCCTGAAAGCAGTGATGGGGAACGAAGTGCGCTCAACTGTATGAACTTTAACATGCTCAACTGTCAAGAAATAAGATCCCGATTCCGATTCCTAATGTGTTTGTGATCATTGTTACTGTCCCTCTAGCCTTGCTACAGTCAACTCATGTATAGTTTGCGGTATAGGATTATATCTGATTGTAGGACTAGTATGGATTACTGTAAAATGCAGGGGGGTATACCTCATACTGTACTTGTTGGATTTTATTGGACCAAGAATACTTCACGATTTAAAGTTCATTTGACACTCGCCATGTGCAAAACTTAACAATGTTTGCACATTTCGCCGTGGCGCTCGCACTGAAGCTTGGCTTGCAAGGGTCTTCGGGCCTATGAGTGGAAAGTCTTGGTATAGGCATGATATATGGCCTTATTGGATCTTATTAGGGGATACCGCTGGCTAGTAGCTCCTTATCGGGGTGTATGCGTCAGGAGGGTATGAACAGACATGAAATGAAAGTGTTTGCTCTCACCTGTTGTAAAATCATATAAGCATGAAGTGCCACTTTGTGGACAGCTGCACCCTATTCAACTATACCATTTGTAAAAATCGAACGGAGACAACCTCGCTCTACAGCCGCATCCAGGACTGCTGATGCAGCCGCGGCAAAGTATTTGTATTTGATCCTGAATTTCCCTCATCGCATAATCAAGATGGATATGGATGGCGGAAATCAGGTGCTCTCAAACAGCTGCAACATGTTGCCATATAGTTACATGGCGGGTATTTTCTGGTTGGTGACCCTGCCAATTAGTAGTTTATGGTTTCGTAAACGCAACCTCATAATTTGATGTTGGTGTATTTAGTGTATTTAATGTCAAAAATTAAGAATATGCACAGGTACCTCACCCAGACATATGTGGATCAGTGGATGATTTAACTTGCCACTGTAAAGACGGCAGGCGATCATCTTGGATGGACTGGGACATCCGTTCCCTGGATGCACATGATTGGTACTTCGATCGGCCAACGGCCAACGTGTCAGTTGTCAATTTCCCAAGGCATGGCATTGCAGTGGATGACCGCCACAAGAAGATGTGCCCCCCCGAAGTGGTGATGGAAATTCACGAACACGACGAAAACATGTTCCGGTTTATGTATGTTTTTGTTCATGTTACGTTTTGTTCCGGTTCGTTGGTTTCATGTTTCACATTGATGCCGGAACCATTTACATGCGGGATTGGTTTTCAGCAGTGTGTCACTTAATTGTCTCCGCTTTTTGACATTTAGTGCCCTTTGTAGAGAGAGTCTCACTGAGCTGCAATGCCAGTTCCTTGCACAATTTCTTCCTCACTGCTATTGCGTCAGATTTTTTACCAGATTGTAGGCCATTCATTCTTGGACCAAATAAGTCGTCACATTTTGGTGAGCATCATATGCTTCAAAGTCAGAGTGCCAAAGAAAAAAGAACATGGTAACATGACCATCAATTTGGGACCAGTTTTTGGTGGTCCTGGATTTTCACCACGAGCCACCTGCAGGTACTTTGGTGTCTCCGATGACAAGTCCGACCGTCTCATGCGTGCAGATCTCACAGGTCACAACTTGGAGGAGTTGTGTGGTGCTTTGGGCAGATGAGAACGGTCATAATATGATGGTGTCAAGCATGCAGAAGACGCACACAAAAAAGGTTGATTTAATTTATATAGATTTAGTAGAAAAGGAACAACTCATAGTATTGTACAATATACCACTCACGCTCTTCTGGATTTGATTATATACTTGAATTTCTTGGAATTCAATGCTCCTTTTGCACGTCCTTGCAGGAGCTGGTTGAAGATGTTCACCTTGGTGGTATTACAATTGATGCCGAGAACAAGCACGTCTACTGGACTGCTGCTTGGCAGTCCCACAACATTGATGACCCAGGAAAAAAAACTGGCAAGTTTATATTGGCAAACTCATGGAAGATAGACCGACACCCATAGATTCATAGATGATTTCTTTACTTGTGTGTCAAAAACCTGGTCACTTTTTTTAAAACGGTATTAATTTCGGTTGCAATGGGTTCAGGGTTGGGACCTCGACGATTGATCCCAAGGAGTTGAGGGAAGGTCGCTTGCAGCGTTCCAACTTAGAAGGCTCCGAGCTACGGACTTTGGTCACCGACTTGCAAGATCCAGGCGGACCTTTGGTTCCTCATTGGTGATGGGTGCTGCTAAAAAGCGATAGATTTGAGGTTCCATTTACTGGATGAATCAAATATAACAATGATATATAGATGATTATATATATATATAGCTAAATGATGCTAAATGATACTAAATGATAAACTTTGTATTTGCTGTCAGGAGTGCATGCTTTATATCCGTGCTCCATGGCACCGTTTCATGTGTTCCTTTGATGGTTTGTTCAAGTTTCTCTTTTTTTGGTGGTCATTTGTTTTTTTTCCAAGAGTTGATGCCTTCCTGGAACCAATCAAAATTTCATGCAAAGGTTTCGAAATATGAGTTTCCTATTCCACATGTGGGACATGGACTCGTTCCACAGGTGGCTTGGACTTGGACCTTCACGTGGCTTGACTTACGTGGGAATGGGTGCCAAGGCACGACCCATCGAAAGTGGAGAGTCACTAGTGTATTTCTCTGACACCCTGATAACACCCCTTGATTTGTTAAGAGCAATCCTGAGAACATAAGTGAATACAAGAGGATGTGCAATGTGCATATTGGCCAAAAGGGTTAAGTTTCCACAGCTGCCTGACGCAGCATATTCGGAGCTTTCCTACTTTGTTATCGCTCCTCAATTTTGTTCATTTTCCATTATTTTTTGCATATGGATACAATGATCAATAACAGGTGACGATTCCAACAACTCTTTTCAACAAGGCTGGACGTCTCTATTGGTGTGACCAAACCGGGTGGGAGTCGACCAGCAGGACTGGGAATGACCATCATTCCATCTAGTTGGCAACAGGTGGGTCAAAAGCCTCTCCATTGTGACAATTGATTTGAAGTAGAACACGACCAATGAATTTTATCGGACTGTTTTAAAACGGGATCCCATTGTTTTTTTTGATTCTTTTCCGCCTCAGTTTTGGGATTTTTTTTCTGCATTTCTGTTTCCGGGGTTGAAGCTGTAGATTTTTCCGGTTCAACCAGAAACCTATGAAGATGGGTCGAAGGGATCGAAGCAGAAAAAAAAAATCTACTTGGAATTTTGTGTGCAGGTTTCTGCTAGTTTCTCACAGGTTTTCTTTGTTTGGAAAACGGTGTGGGTGACAGATCGTGACTGATGGAGACTGTGTTTGTCTACCGTTGAGTTGTTTCAAGTGACACCTTATGCCTCTAACATGAAGGATGTGCTTTTATCCACTGAGTTTTCATCTTTATGTTTTATGTGCAGTATATAATATGAACTTGCCGCAAATATCAGGATCCAGACCTCTTTGCTCAATGGCTCTGACGTGACGGTTCTGCACGACGCGCGCCTTGCTTTGCAGAGTTAGAGAAAGTGGCTCGAGACTGAACACGTTGAGATGCAAGCTGTTTTCTAGTAAGCCTGTACTTAAAATGCATCAAATACACATTGTACCATATTGTATACCTTGCTGCCCTTTGCACACTTATTTGATGCGTGTCGGCAGGCAACATAGGCATTCAAAAATTGTATACAGAAAGGGAGAATTGACATTACCCGATGTGAGAGGTTGAATGTGTCACCACTGTGTGGGATTTGTTCAATTGAGCAGCGAAGAAAACCACTCGTGTAATAAGTAGTAAGGCTGTTAATGTCAGATGGCTCCGCGAAAGCTAAAATGCTGGCCGCGAAAGATTCGCGAAAGAGTTTGTAACACTGATCTCTTGCGAAAGCTTCGCGAAAGCCGAAAAATGTATATGACAAATGTTTGATTCATTTGTACGAAATGGGAGATGTGAGCAAAGTACACTGCTAGGATACTACTAGGATGAGATTGGATAAGGTTGATGTTGTCGTAAAGGAGCGTTGTGGGTCCAGAAAGGTTGGTGCAAATAAAGAAGTGGAATTGCGGTCCTCAAAAATATCCGTGGAAATCCGCGAAAGTCGCGCGAAAGCTGCGCGAAAGGCGCGCGAAAGCTGAGGTGCCCAATCAGAGGCCCTTACCCCACGAACTCACGTCTAATAAATATATGTTTCCCTTTTATGTACTATATATATGAAGTATCTATGGCTGTGTTTGGGTGCCGGAACTGGTTCATGAAGGTGAGCAAGGACAAACGACATCTGTTTTCACAAGATCCGCCGCGAAAACTCGCGAAAGATAGAATACAGGTCGCCAAACGTTGAGGAAAGCTCATGGCGAAAGATCATGTGATTAGAATGGAATGTGCAAGGCTTTCTTTTACTGAAACATGATGATGTATTGTTATACATTAATTTGTTTTCACGGTATTCCCCGCGAAAGCTCGCGAAAACAACTTTGCTGTGATTGATGCTCGCGAAAGCTAAAACTCAGGTCGCGAAAGATTCGCGAAAGATCATGGCGAAAGACCCTGTGATTTTAACAAAATCTAAAAGGGTTTTTGACACAGCTCAATTAGGTTCGAGGCCTGTCTCTTAGAAGAAAACACGGAAATACACAGCTTCACAGCCTCACTCACCCCCGGAATTGCTTTGCCGTGAGAGTTCACGGCAATTTCCATCAATTTCCTATGGCATGCTGTGCCTGCCCAATTTGTTTTTGTTTCCCCTGCGAGCTTGAGGGTCTTGTTCAGTCCAGGCGTCTAATTGAGACGGTGTGGAGCCATACCCGAGAGAGAGAGAGAGAGGAGGGAGAGATAA